>JASVEL010010578.1:0-87654 GCA_032618575.1 Nicotiana noctiflora
GCTGCTTGGTCTCCCAAGTTGCTTCCTCCACGGGACGGCCTCTCCACTGCACCTTCACAGAAGCTATGTCTTTGGATCTCAACTTACGAACATGTCTACCCAAAAAGGCCACCGGCTCCACATCATAGGTCAAGTCTTGATCCAAGTGTACCGTGCTGAAATCTAATACATGAGACGGGTCCCCAACGTACTTCCGGAGCATAGATACATGGAACACCGGATGAACTCTCGACAAGCTAGGTGGCAAGGCAAGCATGTAGGCCACCTCCCCAATCTTCTTAAGTACCTCCAAAGGTCCAGTGAACCTTGGGTTCAGCTTTCCTTTCTTTCCAAACCTCATAACGCCTTTCATAGGCGAAACTTTCAGCAACACCTTCTCGCCGACTGAATAAGACACATCTCGGGCCTTCCGGTCCGCATAACTCTTCGGACGCGACTTAGCTGTGCGAAGCCTCTCCTGAATCACCTTCACCTTGTCTAAGGCATCCTGAACTAACTCTGTCCCCAATAATCTAGCCTCGTCGGGCTCAAACTACCCAACTGGAGACCTACACCGTCTCCCATATAAGGCTTCATACAGTGCCATTTGAATGCTAGATTGATAGCTATTATTATAAGCAAACTCTATAAGAGGCAAGTAATCAGCCCAAGAACCTCCAAAATCAATAACACAGGCACACAACATGTCCTCTGATATCTAAATTGTACGCTCGGACTGTCCATCCGTCTGTGGGTGAAATGATGTGCTCAACTCTATCTGTGAACCCAACTCTCGCTGAAATATCCTCCAGAACTGAGAAGTGAACTGGGTACCTCTATCTGATATAATAGAAACTAGAACCCCATGCAACCACACAATCTCTCTGATGAAAATCTCTGCTAACCGCTCTGATGAATAGGTAGTGCACACAGGAATGAAGTGCGCGGACTTCATCAGTCGATCCACGATCACCCAAACTGAATCAAACTTCTTCAAGGTACGGGGAAGACCACTCACAAAATCCATAGTAATCCTCTCCCATTTCCACTCGGGAATATTCATGCGCTGGAATACTCCACCAGGTTTCTAGTGTTCATATTTGACTTGCTGGCAATTAAGACAACGATCCATATAATTTACAATATCCTTTTTCATCCTTTTCCACCAGTAATGCTATCTCAAATCTTGGTACATCTTCGCGGCACCCAGATGAATCGAATACCGCGAGCTGTGGGCCTCCTCTAATATCAACTCCCGAAGCCCATCTACATTAGGCACACAAATCCAGCCCTGCATCCATAACATACCATCCTTTCCGATGGCCACATCTCTGGCATCATCGTGCTGGACCATGTCCTTCAGAACAAGCAAATGCACATCATCATACTGACGCTCTCGAATACGATCATACAAGGAAAACTGAGATACCACACAAGCCATCACCCGGATGGGCTCAGAAATATCCAACCTCACCATGGATTAGCTAGAGCCTGAACATCAACTGCAAGGGGCCTCTCCCCAACTGGAATGTACGCCAAGCTACCCATACTAATAGTCTTCCGGCTTAGAGCATCGGCCACCACACTTGCCTTCCCGAGATGATACAAGATAGTGATGTCATAATCCTTAGGTAATTCAAGCTATCTCCGCTACCTCAAATTTAGATCCTTCTGCATAAACAAGTGCTGAAGACTGTGGTGGTTTGTATATACGTCACAAGATACACCATATAAGTAATGCCTCCAAATCTTCAAGTCATGAACAATAAAAGCTAATCTAAGTCGTGAACAATGTGGTTCTTCTCATGGGACTTTAACTGGCGAGAAGCATATGCAATAAAATCTACCATCCTGCATCAATACACAACCTATCCCAACTCTCGAAGCATCGCAATACACCGTATAAGACCCTAAAGCTGATGGCAATACAAGTACCAGAGCTATGGTTAAGGCCGACATGAGCTTCTGGAAGCTCTCCTCGCATTCATCAGACCACACAAATGGAGCATTCTTCTGTGTCATCTTCGTCAAAAGTGAAGCAATATACGAAAAACCCTGAACAAACATGTGGTAATAGCCTACTAAACTGAGGAAACTCCGGAACTCAGTAGCTGAGGATGGTCTGGGCCAATTTTGCACCGCCTTAACCTACCTGAATACCATCGTTGGACAACACTTGTCCCAGTCATAGTATTAAGCCAGAACTCACACTTAGAAAATTTTGCATAAAGCTTTTCCTCTCTCAATCTCTGCAATACCACCCTTAAGTGTTGGGCGTGCTCCTCCTGGATGCACGAGTACACTGGGACATCGTCGATAAATACGATCACAAAAGAATCCAAATACGGCCGAAATACACTGTTCATCAAGTGCATGAATGTTGCTGGGGCATTATTAAACCCAAAAGACATCACCAGAAATTCATAGTGCCCATATCTCATTCTGAAAGCCGTCTTCATAATGTCTGAATCCCAATTCTTCAACTAGTGATAACCCGATCGAAGGTTAATCTTAGAGAATACACTTGCTCCCTAAAGCTGAACAAACAAGTCCTCAATACGAGGTAATGGGTACTTATTCTTTACTGTCACCTTCTTCAACTATCTATAATAAATGCACATTCTCATTGTGCCATCTTTCTTCTTTACGAATAATACTGGTGCACCCCAATGTGACATACTCTAGCGAATGAACCCCTTATCTAAGAGTTCCTGAAGCTTTCTTTCAACTCTTTTAACTCAGCTGGAGCTGTCACACCTCCTTTTGGTGCGCCCCCTACCCCGGAGGGTAGATGCGCGAGGGAGTTTTTCCAATTTAAGTGACAATATTCGAAACGGGATTATTCTATTTATTTCGGAGTCGCCACTTGGAATAAATTAAGGTGTCCCAAGTCACCGATTTATTTAAATTCCGAATCGAGGAAATTTACGACTTTCCAAATGAAGTCTGCGAATCAGAGATTCTAAGTAAGGAATTCTGTTGACCCAAGGGAAGGTGTTAGGCACCCCCGAATCCCGTGGTTCTAGCACGGTCTCTTAATTATCATATTTGGCTTATTTATCTCATTTTATAACATGTTTTAACTTATGTGCAAATTTTTTAACTTCTAACCACTTTTAATTGCTTGAATTACTCACATTTTAAAGAATTGAATTACGCGAGCGTATACATAATCGTAATGTTAACCTAAATTGATCGTAAAGCAAAGCTATGAGTATTTATCAATTCGTTAGATTTAAATTATGAGTTTTATCAAGGGTCATGTATTTTGTTAACGACACACCTCGAATTCTAAGACCGATAGAGCATTAATTGAGTGAAGGCCACGCAATTTATATAAGACGGCATGCCAAAATTATTTCGAAATGAGTACATTTAACTAAAGGGCCCAATCATGTAGTTTCTATGTATTAAAAATGGCCCAATAACATGTAGACTAGCCGAGTTTGTACACCTTTGCATTGTATTTTATTATTTTTTTAATTTGGGTTAATTCTCACATACACACTGGAAACAAGAATGATTAAGGTTTGACTATTGAACTTGTTCTACGCAATAACGGAAGAATTACTAAAAGGGAAATAACCAAATTGCAGAATATAAGTGCTTATCATGTAATATGTTCCAGTGGTAATAACAAAACCACATGTTGCCAGTATTGTGCACTCGACAATTTTGAATATCAAAGCTTCCACAACCCCTTTTGGTATTCTCCCTTCAAAAAATCTAACTAAAAGAAAGGCACAATCTTCATTTTATTCTTTCCAAACAAATTGGTACTAACTCCTTGCTTTGACTTCTCATCTTAAAACACACATGTAACTGAAATGAATTTTTAATCGTCTAAATAAGATTCAAACATGTAAGGCTATGAGTTTAAAAATGTTAAAGTAATGTTAAACAACATATGAAACTTTGTTTAATACATGCACATGATGTCATTCAAGTTATACGAATTATCCTATCATAATTACAACACTACGCCTTTCTAATTTTAAATGAGCTAAAACATCAACTAATATGCAAATGAAGCAAAGGGAAATAGGGTCAATCAACAACAAATTTAGAAGCCTTCTCCATTTGATTCAATCCATTTAAGCATATGTTTTCAGGAGTTTACACTTGTACCTGGAATTCGGAAACAAATGGACGACAACAAATAAGTCAGTGGCAGTTCGACAGCAAACAAACAGCGAATGAAAGCTTAATTCCAGAGACGAACAAACAGACGAAAACCAGTAGTGAAACCGTTCAGGCAGCAAATGAATAGTAGCAGATAATAAATTGGAAATTGAAACAGCAAACTGGAAGTTCAAACCAACAAAACTGAGATTACAAAATAGCAAAAAACTGTTTTTCCAGTGAGTATCCTGTTTTTTAGTGTTTATTTCTCTCTAGCTTAATGAAAAAAAAAACCTCTCTTGTGTTCTTTCTATTTTTCAAGCTTTCAAAAATGCACTTCTCAGACTCATCAACTCTCTGTTTTTCAGTATTCTCCAGTGTGTTCTTCTCTGTGTGTGTGTGTCCCCTTTTATAGATAATAAACAGATCCAGCAGCCCTTTTTTAGTCAATTAAAAATCTGTCCAGCTCACTCAAACAATGTTTTAAGCTTGATTTTCATTTAAAAACTCTAAAGTTTTAAAAACTAAGTGGAACACTTAGTTGCTACAGATTCCATTAACTTTTCATGTGCATTGCACATTTTTTAAATCATGGATTAAATCCGGTGCTGGTTTCCACTTCTCAGTGCTTAAACAGGTTGTATTTGCACTATTTGATTCTCTTTTGATCCATTTTTTTTAAACACCAATTTCAGGATGTCTTTAGTGTTATATGGACAAACCATTTAACTAATTTCTATTAAGATCAACAGCTATAACCAATTCTAGTCCTATTTGAAATCACCACAACTAAAAGCTTACAATCCAAACACGAATTTGAATCAAATTAGCAAATCTAAAATTCTGTCCCAATGTTCTAACAAACGAACCTACGAATCTAATCGACGACATTCGTATAGTCGATTACAACGCGCATAATCGATAAACAATAGTCAACGAACAAATAATCCAAGAACCTCTCGGCCAGAATAGTTCAAAATGCAGAATTAGCTATTCGACGAATTTAAACGAATCGAATTCGTATCTTATAACGCCACATTTACAACAATGAATCAGGGAAATAACAAGTTGGCCAAATAAAGGGTCCCAAACAGATGAGAAAAAACAGAAAATCACAACAAACGGACAACCATAATCACAACAAATAAAATAAACAAGGAGAGAAAGGAAAGAAAACAATACCTCTGAAAAATTTGAAACAAGGCAGCGGCCGGCCCGAGAATGAATTTCGTATTCGGAATTGAACGGACCTTAATTGAAATGTTTTCAAGTGAAAACAAATCAATTAAGGTCTATTAGACCCCAATTTCTCTGAAAATCCAAAAATAAATCCCTATTTCGAAATTTAGGGTTCTTGCAATTGGTTTTGGGGCTTGATGGTTTGGAGAACGATTCTGGAGAGGGGTCGCTGGTTTTGTGCCTGTCGGCGTTGGTTGTCGAAGAAAAAGAAGGGACAGGCAGGGGAGGCTAGCGGTTCGAAGGCGGATGTGGTCGTCGCGGTGGTGCGAAGGTAGCTGTGGTCGTCGCGACGGGGTAATGAAGGTTGGAGAAGATGGACGATGGGCTGGAGGGAGGTGGCTGGCGGGCGGCGGTTGTTCAACGACGGCTATGGGGTGATGGTGGTCGGTTGGGTGCCGCCGGCTGTAGGAGAAAAGAGAGAAGGGGCTAGGGTTTTATTTTTTGTTCTCTTTGGGTGTTCAAGAATTGAATGAGCAAAAAATGAAATGGGGGGGGAGTCATTTGGTTATTGGGCTTGGGTCAGGTCAAGGGTGTTGGGCGGGTTTGGATTGGGTTTGGGTTAATTTGGAGAGGTCTTTGGGTAATAAACATGTGGTCCAGGTGTTTTAAATAAAGACTGGCCCAAATCAGATTTTCCTCTTAATTATTTCCTTTTCTCTTCTCTTTTAATTTTAATTCTCAATTTATTAAAACAAAATTCTAATTACACTACAAAAATCAAATTATACTATTACTAGTTAAACTAACAATTATCAACCTAAACAAATACTAATTAAAGTAGATCACACAAGCTAGACCTTTTAATGCTAAAATGTAAAGCGCGTAATTTTTTTTTATTTATTTATTATATTCTCAAAAACAAACTTAATTACTCTAAAAAATACAACTCAAAAAATGTAAACACAACACACACATCAATTTAACAAACAATCTCACAAAAACAAATGCAAACGATAATAATTAAAATTAAAGAAAATTCACATAAAATCGCACACAAACACAAAATATTATTTTATTTGAATTTTTGGGAGTAATTTTCATGCCGGGCAAAAATCACTTGTTCACAGCTGCCCCTCTTTGCGTGTAAACTCGAAGAGTTTTCGTGCAAAGATTATGAGCAAATACGAGCGATTTTTGCCCGTTTTGAGCACTCCGTGTGAAGCATGTTTTTGAAAACGTTTGACTGAACCTTTGCTTCAGAAGGTCTCCTACATATCCCTGGCTAAAAGGGAATCAAGTCAATGTAGTTCGGAAAGTTTTGGTAGCTGGGACTACCGTGGACTAACACTTTGCTGTTATTTTTGCTATCATTGCTGCTGTTACTGCTACTGCTTACCGACCTCCTTATTACATCAAAAGAGAAATTAAAGCTGAACTAGCTATGCTACCAAACTATGAGTTACAAGATTCCTATCTATGATTCTCTTGAAAACTAGATCTTGAATGTTAGCTCATTTGCTGTAGACCTCGATCTGAATCTTGATGCTCAACAAGTTGTACGTGCTTGTTTATTTATGGAACATTGAGTGAAACGGAGTCGGCGGAGCTTGTTACTTCAATCAGATTCTGAGCAATCCGCGCTTTTGTTTACTCCAACATTTGGACTCATTTTCTTTTGGTTCTTTTCTTCTTTTCTTCATGCAGGATTGATGTTCTACTCGTAGGTTATCTCGATCCTTGCGTCCCGAGGTCAAACCTATTTAGACAACAAAACAAACAAACGAACGAAATTTTTCTGCCCCAGTTTTGCTAGGAAAATTTCGTGAGTTAGTTGTGACACAAAAAGTGATTAAAAAGACTCTTTGGGTAAGAAAATCACAGTTTCACAAATAAACGTTCCACGGCTTTCTGGCCGAGATTTTGAAGAAGAGTTTCACGGCTTTATGGCCGGAATTCAAACAATGTCTAACGGTTTTTGGCCGCAAGACCCTCAATTTTTGGCCGGGGTTAAAATAAACGGCTCCGCAGTTTTCTGACTGGGAGTTCCTCGGTTTTTTGACCGGGCAGAAAAGTTTCACGGTTTTCTGGCCGGAATTCAAACAATGTCTAACGGTTTTTTGGCCGCCAGACCCTCGATTTTTTGGCCGGGGTTAAAATAAATGGCTACGCAGTTTTCTGACTGGGAGATCCTCGGTTTTCTGACCGGGGATAAAAGTTTCACTGCTTTTTGGCCGGAATTCAAACGATATCTAACGGTTTTGTTTTTGGCCGTCAGACCCTCGGTTTTTTAGCCGGGGTTAAAATAAATGGCTCCGCAATTTTCTGACTGGGAGATCCTCAGTTTTCTGACCGGGGATAAAAGTTTCACGGCTTTCTGGCCAGAATTCAAGCAATGTCTAACGGTTTTCTGGCCGGAGAGACCCTCGGTTTTCTGATCGGGGTCCAAAGTAAATGGCTTCGCAGTTTTCTGAGTGGGAGATCCTCGGTTTTCTGACCGGGAAGAAGAGTTTCACGACATTCTGGCCGGAATTCAAACAATGTCTAACGGTTTTTTGGCTGCAAGACCCTCGGATTTTTTGGCCGGGTTAAAATAAATGGCTCCGCAGTTTTCCGACTGGGAGATCCTCGCTTTTCTGACCTGGGATAAAAGTTTCATGGCTTTCTGGCCGTAATTCAAATAAAATGTCTCACGGCTTTCTGGCCGGAGAGACCCTCAGTTTTCTGACCGGGGTCCAAACGGATATTGGACTAACATGATTTGATTCTCTTTTTGGAGTTTTCATTTTCTTTTCTTTTGGGCCTTCTTTTAGGTTTTTTTTTAACCATCAACAAATGCATAAGATAAAGCTTTTGAAAAGAAACTTCCTTTTTTATGCGCTTTCATTGTTCCAGAGCCATTTCAATGCTTGCGTACGTCACTTCTTTGGGTTGTACCTTCTTCTTGCACAATTAAAATAGACCTGCTTTTAACAAAGAACATTTTATTAGTTGAAAAAGTGGTTGACTTTGTGGCCTTGATTATCTTCATTGCTTGATCCTTGCCCCATTTCCATTGAGAACTTTGCTACCAATTGTCTTTGGGGGTGACTTCTTTTCAAACTGACCGGGTTCATCCTCGGGATTCCACGAGGATTTTCTGTGTGGGTTCTGTCTTTCTGCCTCATTCCGTTTCTTCTAAGACCTTAGCCTTTGATTTCCATTTTCTTCCTAACATCCGTTCCTTTGGAAGTGATCGACCATCATGATTAGTTGGGATTGGATCAATACACCACTGAGGCTGGGTATCTTTCTTCAACTCTTTTTTTTACCAGACGGAGTCCTGTAAAACCGGTCCTGCCGCCTTTCTTCGTAATAGTCTCAGAATTAAAAATAAACCGAAAGGGATTCAAAGAATAACTATACAAAAAGCAAGAAAATGATTTTAAAGAGAAGCGTCCCTTTCGAGGAAAAGAAAGACTTATCTGGGATTCATGCTGACTCCAAATAAACATGACATGCTTCTTGGACTGGACGCCTGACCCACATAAAATTTCCAACTTCTTATGAACCCATTGATTCGCAATTTCAAAACTAGGTAACCTTGCCAAAATTCTTTTAGTGAAGGAAAGTCTTCTTTTTGGTCGGCGACGCCTTTTTCGAGTTTTTGCCAATCAACCTCTCTCATTTCTCTTCTCACTGTTGCCCGATAGTGCTTTTCGCAAGTTTTCACTAAACAGACTCTCTCATTTTTTAGCTTCTCCAACTGCCACGCCTTATGGTGCCCGAAGGTTTTCACCGATAAGACTCTTATTTTGTTTCTCTCGATTCAGGCTGTGTCAGATTTCCGTCAATGACATTTTTTACTTCCTTTCCTTTGCCTTATTTTGATCTGAAGGACTTGAACAAGGTTTTTGGGTGAAAAGGAACTTGAATGGAATTACAACTCTGGAATCAATCTTGACGTATCTAAATTGAACCGTCATATCATCTGCCCTAGTTTCAATTTTTGGGGAAATTGGGATTTTTGTGTTGGTGTGACTGAACCTCAAGAGAGGTTGCCTACGTATCCTTTCGGAATCAAGTCAGAACGTAGTTCAGGTGGTGATACTTTTTTTTATTTTATTTTATTTTTCTTTCATATATACATATACATATTTTTTTCAATTTTTTTTTTATTTTTTTTTTATTTATTTCGGGTTCCAAAGAGGGTGAACAAAGAAACATAACCGGCTCAAAGGGTTTTACAAAGAATTTATAGTGTTTGGGGTAGCAAGAAAGAAAGCCTTCGTCATCTCAATTATACAAAAGCCAACGTCGTAGGAGGTCCTGACATAGTACCTTTATACTGTATCTGTATTGACTATCGTTTCAAGATCATTCCCTTCAATGTCTCCCAGATACAGTGTCCCTCCTAGTGATATTTTCCAGATGATGTATGGATCTTTTCCAATTAGGAACCAATTTTCCTTTTTGTCTCTTAGTAATGAGGAGAAATGTGCTTTAACGTCGGTTATTTTATTTCGAGATTCCTGGGCCGCACTTTCTGGTTGCAAGCATGGGCCATTCTTTGTTAGGATAACTACTCGGGTATTCTCTGAGTATAACACAACCCTTTTGTATGCGAACCAATTTTCCTTTAGTTATTCCAATTCATTGTTAAACTTTTGTGCATTTCAACCCTCGATTCGTTATTCTGAAGTCTGACAGCATTTTAGGATCTAGGCATGAAGTCCACAAGCATGTCATGTTATTTAAAGCTGCATGATTTGAACTAAAGAGAAGAGAAAAAGAAAACTAAAACAAATCTAAAAGAATAAAAAATAACAAAAGAAAAGGAAACGGACGATGAAATATTAATTTCATTTCTTGGAATCGAAAGGATAAAATAGGGTTCACATTCGGAAATTTAAAGACAAAAACTAAAAGACACATCCAATTTACACCCTGAAATAATTCTGGATGCAGAAAAGTGCGGCAGGACAAGTTTACTAGGCTTCCGCCTGATCGGGAATGGCCTAGCCTTTCAGTTTAGGAGTTTAGTGTCTGATCCCATCTCAACGGTGATAGTCCCTTTCCCTGGCTCAACCGTGTAGGTACCGCAGAGCTTTGCCTCATGTTTTCCTTCACTCTCTTCAGTCATGAAATCCTCATTATCTTCCTCTTGACGGTCCTTAATCTTTTGTGGTATGCGTCCAACAAACACCGGCTCATTCAGCTGTGGTGTCTTAATTGCCCCCATGCCACATAGGCTTGCTTAGGTGCACCAATTTTCTTTTCTGGTTCTAACTCAGTGATTTTACTCTTCTTTTCCCTTTTCTCTTGTTTCGGGGCCGCCTTGGGCTTCCTTTCCACGTCAGCAATAGCAATTATGGCCTTAAGCGCTGGATCAAATTCTTCGTCTTCACAAATCATCCCAACTATCGGCCCGTTATTGTGAGCAGGCAGCAAATTATTGGTCACATTTGGGACATCCTCGTCCTTCAACACAATCTTCCCTTGCTCTATTAAATTCTCCATCGCTTGTTTCAAAGTCCAACAGTTATTAGTATGGTGGCCCTCTGCCTCTGAATGATATGCACATCTGACACGAGCTTTGTAGGAAGGCGATGCCGGGTTTTATCTATTCTGAGGAACCGACTGCAGTAAACCCATTTGGACAAGTTTCGGGAATAGATTAGAGTAAGATTCACCAATTGGGGTAAAGTTTGATTTCTTTGGCTGTTCCCAAGGACGGAAGTTATTCTGTGGAGGTCGAGGATTATAGTGGTTCTGGTGGGGAGGCTGATTTCTTGGAAATAGAGCTTGGTTTCTACTGACATGTTGTTGCGGTTGCGCAAAAGGTTGAGCATTCATGACTGCATATGGTTGAGGGATATAGGACATTTCCTGAGCAGAGTAATAATGCTGGGGGGTTCTTTCTGAAAAGAAGGGTCTAGGAGTGTGGTGTCTTCTATCACCCGAAGTTGCCATGGATGTTTCCTCTTTCATCCTACCCTTTGCTATTCCTCCAGACCCTCCTTGGATTGCTTGGGAGGTCGCTCGAATGGCCGCTTGACTCAAAATTCTTCCCGTCTTCAAACTATTTTCCATCATTTCCCCAATCTTGATCGCCTCTGCGAAAGGTTTTTCCATTGCTGACAGCATGTTCTGGAAATAGTCTGGTTCCTGAGCCTGGAGGAAAGTAGTGACCATTTCTATTTCGTCCATAGGGGGTTTCACCCTGGATGCTTGCTCTCGCCATTTAATAGCATATTCTCTGAAGCTTTCTGAGGGTTTCTTCTTTAAGTTCGATAAAGAATTCCTGTCTGGCGCAATGTCAATGTTGTACTGGAACTGTTTCACAAAATCTCTGGCCAAATCATCCCAGATGTGCCATCGAGATATGTCTTGATCCATGTACCATTCTGATGCTATCCCGATCAAGCTTTCTCCGAAATATGCCATCAGCAATTCTTCCATGCCGCCGGCACCTCGCAATTGATTGCAGTATTTCTTTAGATGAGCAATAGGGTCGCCATGCCCGTCATACTTTTCGAACTTCGGCGTCTTAAAGCCTGATGGCAAAATGGACATGTGGGAACATGCACAAATCTGCGTAAGAAACACTTTTCTGTCCGCCTAGACCTTGCATGTTTTTCAAACTCTGTTCCAAGCTGCTCATTCTTTTTGCCATTTCATCCCGTTCGGGAGCTTTTTGATTTTGGCTTGGCATGAACTGAGGATAGACATTGGCGGCAAACTGGGTAGGATCCCGTGGAAGGGGTGGTGCCGGGAATGTAAAAGAAGAGGAATGAAAGAAAGGAGTATGCGTGCCGGGATGCGCCGTGACTGGAACGGGCAAACCAACGGATGTTCTTGCAGATGTATCTAATGCTGTCACCCGAGGATAGGAAGTGGAGGGTGATTCAGAGAGGGTTGTGACATTAGAATACCCAAACAGAGTAGGTGGGTAATTGGTTGGAGTATTAGAAATCCCACTTGACCTGAGGAATAGTTCGGGGAACCCAGGGATCAGACTTGGGGGCTCTTTCCCGTTATTCCAGTCATCTAACATCTCCAGCATTCGACATCGCAAAATTCTGTTTTCTTCTGCAGCTGCTGACTCAGTAGCCGGAATGGCTGACATGGAACTCTCTTCCAAAATGGGAACGGTTGATAAGGGGATTTCTGAACACATGTTGGCGCTTCTTTTCGACCTTGTGAAATAAGGATGGGTATTTTCTTTTGATTTAGCAATGGGTTGCTGAATTTTTCCTTTGGACCTCGTGAAGTATGAATGTGAGGCCAGAGTACCACAAAATCAACCACCCTTTGTCACACCTCCTTTTTCCGCACATAAGGTGATGTACCACTGTTTAATATTACACCCCGAGAAGGGGTATAATAATGTTCAGTGAAGGAGTTTTTCCACTTAAAGGACAGTCGGAACGGGATCAATTTACTTAATTATTCAGAGTCGCCACTTGGGAAAATAATGGTGTCCCAGGTCACCGATTTAATCCCGAACCGAGGAAATTTATGACTTTGTATTACAGTCTGCGAAACTAGAAACCCGGATAAGGAATTCTGTTAACCCGGGAGAAGGTGTTAGGCATTCCCGAGTTCCGTGGTTTTAGCACGGTCGCTCAACTGCAATTTTGTTTTTATATGATTTCTTTATATTTTTACTACGTGCTTTTAATGTTCCGCTTTTAATTTTAGAAGAGTTGCGACGTCACGAAAACACATTTCGAGTCACACCGCAACCGGTACGCCTGTGACTTTAATGTATTTCGATTTCACCGAGAGTAAGATTTGGGTCACATAAATGCGCACCGGTATTTAGGAAAGTAATTTTATTAAAATCGTGCCTAAAGAGTCTATCGTGTTGTTAACTTTGGGAAAGACCGTGATATTCGCTAAAACGGTCCTTCCGAGTCTAAGTACTTTAATAATTAATTGAGGGCCATGTGCATTTGTTCTCTAACGAGGCTCATCTCACTTTTTATTTGAAGGTCGATCCTAGAGTACTACATTTCATACATGTTTCATCTCTAATCATAAATGAGAGTGAAACCTAGTGACTAATTGTTGTTTAAGCATTATTTGGTTAAGTCTTATATTGAACTTCTCATTTTAGCTACCTTGATTTTTGTCAATGACTCGTGCAAATCGATTAAATTAAGAAAATTTTATAATGTCAAATGTACAACTATTTACACTAATGCAGTAGTTGAATTTTTCAAAATAAAAGATATCAATTATCAATTTAAACTAACTTATCCTAATTTAATTCAAAGAGTTGTTTCAATTGTATTTGAAAGAGTATTCAGAGCTTTAGGCTTCAAATGAGCCCAATACAGAAGAGAGGATAAACTGGGCTGAAGGCCCATGCATGTGCCAGTCTTTGTTCCAATGATACCAAATGATCTGCAGCGACCTGTTTTGTTCTGGGCATCTTTACACATGTAATTGGGCCAAAAGTGTGTCCAGATTTGTGGCTTTGGCAGCCCAGACATTATTATTAGCTAATTTGAAATTCAACATACTAATTGAGTCATTTTTAAATACTATTAATGATCCAAATCAAGGGATGAGGCACAAACTAAATCTAAATGAGCCAATTCAACTATCCAGAAATTAGTGAGTAATATCCGAAACAGTGAACTAATTCAATTAAATCTAGGCGAACTTATTCGACTATCTAGTAGCAGTCAGATAACTAATCAATTAACTAACTATTCTGGAATCTTATTTTTTATGAAGGAGAAATAACCAAATAATACTAGGTACACTTTGAAATAGTGACTGTTTATAGATATAACCAAATAATGTTGTTTGAAGCACGTCAGATATGTTTACATAGGTCAAATTTGGTCCAATACACTAATGGACTAAACAATGAGAATTGAAATTCAATATACAATGATAATAAATGAAAACTGATTTCCTATAGCCAAACTTAACGAATTACTTGGCTCAATTCATTCAAATGGCCTTTGATATTCAAATCTTAAATAAGACTATACTAATTTCCAGTTCCAGACTAAATCCCTGTTTTGGGTTTCTAATTTCAATTTAACACTGACCAACACAAATTACATACAGAAATGGCGACAGTCCATAGTTCATCAGTTCGCTTATACAAATATGATGCAATTGTAGATGTGTAGTATATAAAACAGAATGAATTTAAACATGAACTTCAGATCTTCATATATTTCCAAACTTGAACTTGCCAACTACAATTTCTGGTATTCTAAAGATGTGTACCTGGATGATAAACAGGAGAAGAAAAAGGGAGCAATCAGCAGTAGTAATGCAGTAGCAATA
This sequence comes from Nicotiana noctiflora, assembly GCA_032618575.1. NCBI lineage: Eukaryota > Viridiplantae > Streptophyta > Magnoliopsida > Solanales > Solanaceae > Nicotiana > Nicotiana noctiflora. Next base: position 14,572 of record JASVEL010010578.1, read on the forward strand.
CAACAACAGCAGACTCAGCAACAACCAGCAGCAAAGGATGAATAACAGACACGAACAACCCAGAGACAGGAGCAAAAAACCAGTGCAAATCCAAGTAAAGCCAATAAAACAGTAGCAGAGTATCCAGTAGCACACCTAGGAGGAGACACTTGAAACCCCAGCAAGATTCAAAACCCAACCAACCTAATGCTATAATCAGTAATGTCGAAAGACCCAAGAATGACACCAAACAGTCCAAATAGACCAGCTTTAATTTCCAAAATACCTAACGATTACTTGAAGAACTTCAAAAGACCAATGTCGTATCAAGATATAGCTCAAAGGACTCAAAGACTGATTGAAACAATGAGCCAAAGGGAAGCAGAATGTTTTCTTCCTACTTTCTCCAAAAATGTATGCCTTTTCTCTGTCTGTATGTCTATCTCCTATCACTGCCCGTCCCTCTTCTATATAGTTTACGAAAATCAAATCCTAATGGTGCCACCCCTTAAACTAAACCCCCAGCCCATCATATTCTCTGAACAACCCATTAGGCTCCCTGAACTCCCCATTATTCAATGTCTATGTATGGCTTATAGCATTAAAAATGCTGATTGCAGGAGACTAGTGGGATACCCTGCTGTACAGCAGGTTCCACTAGCCCCTCTTATGGGCAGGCTATTAAAGAACTAATACTAATTAAGTCCTACCAACTGTATCTAATTAAACCCCTAATCCAAAATCAAACAAACAACAAATCACAAACTAATGAATTGCATACGGGCAGACCAAGAAATGAGCAAACATACAAGGTAATTAATTTGTCGACGTTAAATAAAACAGACATACGAAGCAATTACCACATTACAATCAAACAAACTGGTGAAGATTGAATTGACCGAATAAAAGGTCCATTGGGGAGAGTAGAAGAATGCTAAAAATTTCTAAAACTAAACACAAATACAAATACGGAATGCAAACAGAAATCGTAAGGGAAATGAATTACCTCAAAAGAATCTGCCGACCCAAGCTCGAACTTGGTTTGGAACTATTGAAGCCAAATGGGCTTTAATCGAGATGTTCTCGATTGAGAACATCTAGACTAAAGTCCCTTGGACTTCAATTGACGACTAATCCGGCTCGAATTGGGCTTCTTCAAAACTAGGGTTCTTGGGGCTCGAATTTAGGGCTTTAACATTTCCTGCAAGATTCGAACTAAACCAAAGTCAGTAGGGGTGTGGGGGAGGTGTGAGGAGTTATTGTTGTGAATTTGAGGTGGTTTGGGATGAACGTTCAAGTTCCGGCGACCTTCGAACGAATATTCAAGATGTTCGAGTAACATTCGAGACTAACGACTAACGGATCCATGTAGAGGGGGCTTGGGAGATTTTACGGTGTTAATTTGGGGTGGTTTGGCCTACCGGAACCGCCGTGAGGCGATTTCCGGTAGGCGGAATGCGGCGGAGATGGCGGAGGCTCAGTTCGTCTTGTCTCTGTAGGAGACGAACGGGTTTGGCAAAATGGGAAATGAACTGGGCATAAGGGTTTGGGTATCTGAGACCTAGATTAACTCATTTCGGCCGTTGGATGATGAGAATCCAACGGCCAGGATTAAACAGTGGGGCAATTAATGTGGTCCATCGGATCAACGCTGATCAACGGCTTGGATCCCTTTATTTTAAACGGAACGATGTCGTTTGGTCTTAGTAAGAGATTGGGTCGAACCGGGTGAGATAGTATTAATTGGACTGGGTAAGGGAATGGTTTTGGGCCTGGTATTTTGGATTTGGCCCAATCTAATTTCCTTATCTTTTTATTTCCTAAACTAAACTTTATATTGTATTATATATATATATATATATATATATATATATATAAATATATATATATATATATATATATATAATAATCGGATTAACTTGTAACACATATAATTAATTTTTACTAACAATTAACATAAGTAAATACCAAATCCTACAAATGTACATTAAAAATGACAAGAAATGCGAAAAAATATGTTTTTTATGATTTTCTCATTTTCGTAAAAATAAACTTAACTATTTCTAAGTACGGAACTAATCCTGCAACATATTTGGTATATATATTATTGTTTATTAATTTAAATAAATAGACATGGGCACACAAATGCAAACAATAAGAAAAAGAACATGTAATCCACAAATATTGCAAACAAACACAAAAACTCTTTTATTTTTGACATTTTGGGAGTAATTCTCGTAGAGGGCAAAAATCACGTGCTCACAGCTGCCCCTCTTTGCGTGAAAACATGAAGAGTTTTCGTGCAAAGATAAGTGAGCGGATACGAGCGATTTCTTCCCGTTCAAGCACTCCGTATGAAGCATTTTTGGAAAAGTTTGACCGAACCTTGCTTCAAAAGGTCTCCTACATATCCCTGGCTAAAAGGGAATCAGGTCAATGTAGTTCGGGAAGTTTTGGTAGCTGGGACTACCATGACTGCTGTGATCTTGCTGTTACTGCTGTTGCCACTGCTTAACCGATCTCCTTATTACACCGTGCTAAACAAAAATAAGAAGCTATACTAAGTTACAGTATTGCAAATTCTTATCTATCTTTTCAATTTGATCTTGTCATGTTCCTTGCCATCTTGCTGGCTCTGATGTTTCTTCACATGCTTCTTCTCCTCTGACAATTGTTATCTCGGCCTATCTTGATTGCCGAACTCCGACCATTGGTCCCTTCTTTGTGATCTTCGAATTATTCTCCTTCGAAGTCTGAACCCATCTTTCTGATCCTTGTTGCCTTCCTTTTGATTATGAACTGCTGGGGATTTCCGTTACACTCAACCGCTTCAAAATAAATCGCCACTCCATTTTTCAGGCGGGCTCCCTGAATTCAACTACGACTTCAAAATAAATCGCCAATCCATTCTTCAGGCGGGCTCCCTGACTTCAACTACAACTTCAAAACTAAATCGGCACTCCGTTCTTCAGGCGGGCTCCCTGACTTCAACTACGACTTTAAAATAAATCGCCACTCCATTCTTCAGGAGGGCTCCCTGACTTCAACTACAACTTCAAAATAAATCGCCACTCCATTCTTCAGGCGGGCTCCCCGACTTCAACTACAACTTCAAAATAAATCGCCACTCCATTCTTCAGGCGGGCTCCCCGACTTCAACTACAACTTCAAAATAAATCGCCACTCCATTCTTCAGGCGGGCTCCCCGACTTCAACTACAACTTCAAAATAAATCGCCACTCCATTCTTCAGGCGGGCTCCCTGACTTCAACTACAACTTCAAAATTAAATCGCCACTCCATTCTTCAGGCGGGCTCCCTGACTTCCACTACAACTTCAAAATAAATCGCCACTCCATTCTTCAGGCGGGCTCCCCGACTTCGACTACAACTTCAAAATAAATCGCCACTCCATTCTTCAGGCGGGCTCCCTGACTTCAACTACAACTTCAAAAATAAAATCGCCACTCCATTCTTCAAGCGGGCTCCCCGACTTCAATTACAACTTCAAAACTAAATCGCCACTCCATTCTTCAGGCGGGCTCCCCGACTTCGACTACAACTTCAAAATAAATCGCCACTCCATTCTTCAAGCGGGCTCCCCGACTTCAATTACAACTTCAAAATTAAATCGCCACTCCATTCTTCGGGCGGGCTCCCTGACTTCGACTACAACTTCAAATTAAATCGCCACTCCATTCTTCAGAGGCGGGCTCCCCGACTTCAATTACAACTTCAAAATTAAATCGCCACTCCATTCTTCAGTCGCGGGCTCCCCGACTTCAATTACAACTTCAAAACTAAATTGTCGCTCCGTTCTTCGGCGGGCTCCCCGACTTCGACTACAACTTCAAAATAAATCGCCACTTCATTCTTCGGGCGGGCTCCCCGACTTCAATTACAACTTCAAAATTAAATCGCCACTCTATTCTTCAGGCGGGCTCCCTGACTTCGACTATAACTTCAAAATATATCGCCACTCCATTCTTCAGGCGGGCTCCCTGACTTCAATTACAACTTCAAAATTAAATCGCTACTCCATTCTTCAGGCGGGCTCCCTGACTTCAACTACAACTTACTAATTTCATCCCATCCCTATCGCCTTCCTTTGTTTCCTGTACCATTTTCTTCTTCCCGCATCGTCTTTTGGGCCACCCTTTTCTTCTGAATTACCTTGTCTCGGAATTTCTTTCCCACGGGGTCGTGTTACTTTTCCTTTGGCTGCTGGAGATATCTTCGGAACTGTTCACTCACCTATTGGGGATGATGCTGCCGGGGAAGTACTTCCTCTTTTTCTATTTCTTTCACCTTTCGTTCTCTCTCGGACTCGCCGGGGATTGAAATGACATTAACTGAGGATTACCCTGGCGGGGGACCCCTTTTCCTTTTCCTTCTTCCCAGACCTCCTCCGGGACTCACGCCTCTGCTTCCTTGAAAAACTTATGGGATATAATGCTGCTGGGGGAATCTCGAAGTTAGTGTTTCATTTTCCCAACAACTGCTGGGGATGATACCAGGCTCAAAGATCACCCCCTAGTGTTGTCTGGCCTCTCTCAAAACTATTTTGCTCATAACTGGTATTTTGCGAAATCTCGTTATCCTTATCCACTGGGTATTTGTTTTTAAGAAAATTTTCGCAATGGGAGAAAATTTTCTGCCCCAGTTTGATGGCCTTCTACGCGGCATGCTTTTCCGCCGACGAACCCTCTTTTCCTGCTTTAAATCAAAGAAAATTGTTAGTTTCAAAAACGCAGTGAGTGGTCGTGCCACTCTTGTTGGGGGCTATTTTCCTTTTCTCTTTCAGCTGCTTGGCCTCCCTCGAACTTTTGGGGACGACGTTGACACTTGCTGGGGATGGTGCTCTTTCCACAGATGGTCTCTCATCTCTCCTTTTATTCCAACCTTCGGTTTGGTCCGACCCTTTTAGTCGATGATCTGTTGTGAGAAAACATCTTCCGGATGTGTAATATGCGTCCATCGTACTCCATAATTCCCGTGAACCTTCCAATCAACCTGTCGTTCCAACCTTAATATCGAAACGATTTTTGCCTTATTGCCTCGTTCCACGCCTATTCATCTTCATTGTACCGCTTTAGGAGACTTGGTAGTAAGCTTTGAAAAGTCAATTTTCGAAAACAAAAGAAGAGAAAAATGATAGATAAAGAATGCTGACCGCGAATGACAAAAGAAAGGGAAAACTTTTCTGAACTCAAAACTGGGAAAAACTTATCTGAATGTGTAACTGATCCAATGGTTATGCCGCGCCTTTGAGATTAATCTATCCAGTCTATTTATGTCAATCACTTTCTGATGGCCGCATTTTGCTAGAAGCAAACGAATGTCCCAACCTTGTCTCACGCAGATACCTCGTAACCATCTCGCCTTGTCACCTCATAGTGCCCTTCGAAGGGTTTCCACTAATGAGATTCTCTCATTTCTCTCGACCTCCCGTCGCCTTAGGGTGCCTGTAAAGGTTTTCACCGTAAGACTCTCTCATTTTATTTCTCTTAGCTTTCTTCGCCTTAAGGTGCCCGCGAGGGTTTTCACCGTTAAGGCTCTCTCATTTTGCTTTCTTTCCAGGTTGGGGTATTGCCCACGAGATTCCCTCTAAAGCATTATCCCGTTACGGCTTGTGCATCCTGGATTCAATCGAGGATCGGAGTGTCGCTCTTGGCTTTCATTCGCATGACTTGGCATTTCTCAAATACTGATCGAGATGTCTTTTTTGGTCATTAATGTGGTTTTTGTGCGTGGGGCTAAAGCAAAGAGGTTTCACCTTAACGGTTAGCTCATTACAACTTTCGGAATTCACATCATCCTTTCAAATGAAACAATGACTTCTGCCCCAGTTTTGTTGCTTGAGGAATCTTTGATTTTTATTTTATTATGACCGAGCCGTGTGGCGCCTACGTATCCTTCTTGAGGAATCAGGTCGAACGTAGTTCACTTTTTTGTGTCTTTTCTTTGTTTCTTTTTCTATTCTGTTATACATCTTCCTTGAGGATTCCAAAAGAGGGTATATTAAAGAATAATTGAGGCTCAAAGGGGAAAACAAGGGTTAAAGTGTTTGGATAGTAGAAAAAATGCCTCTGTCATTTCATTCTCCGAAAAATGCCAAATACACACAAACGAAACCAAACGTTGACAAATACATTAAAGAATTACATGTAATATCTCTTGACTGCATCGGAATTGATAGCCATATCGGTGCACCTTCCTTCAATATCAGTTAGACATAGAGCGCCGTTGGATAATACTCTAGTCACAACAAATGGTCCCCTGCCAATTTGGAGCGAACTTGCCTTTCGCTTCGGCCTGATGTGGTAGAACTCTCTTCAGCACATGCTGTCCCACTTCAAATTTCCTGGGACGTACCTTCTTGTTATATGCTCTCGCCATTCTCTTTTGATACAATTGGCCATGACATACTGCTGTCAATCTCTTTTCATCGATCAAGCTCAATTGCTCCAATCGGGTTTTGACCCACTCATCGTCGTCAATCTCAGCTTCGGCGACAATTCGGAGGGATGGAATTTCAACTTCTGCCGGTATTACTGCCTCAGTCCCGTACACCAACAAATAAGGAGTTGCACCTACCGAAGTCCGGACGGTAGTGCGATAACCCAACAGTGCGAATGGTAACTTTTCATGCCATTGCTTGGACCCTTCTACCATCTTCCTCAATATCTTCTTTATATTCTTGTTTGCTACCTCAACCGCACCATTTGCTTTGGGACGATATGGTGTGGAATTTCGGTGTGTAATCTTGAATTGTTGGCAGACCTCTTTCATTAATCCGCTGTTAAGATTGGCACCGTTATCTGTGATGATTATCTTTGGAATTCCAAACCTGCAGATGATGTGGGAATGTACGAAATCCACCACCGCCTTCTTGGTCACTGATTTGAAGGTTTTGGCCTCTACCCACTTGGTAAAATAATCGATCGTTACCAGAATGAACCTATGACCATTGGAAGCCGCAGGCTCTATAGGTCCAATACCATCCATACCCCATGCAACAAACGGCCATGGTGCCGACATTGTATGCAATTCAGTCGGTGGAGAATGAATCAAATCTCCGTGTATCTGACACTGATGGCATCTTCGCACGAAACTTATACAATCATGCTCCATAGTGAGCCAGTAATATCCTGCTCGAAGAATCTTCTTTGCCAATACATATCCGCTCATGTGTGGTCCACAAACTCCGGAGTGTATATCTGTCATCACTGTTGTGGCTTGACTCGCACCTATACATCTCAACAATCCCAAATCTGGGGTTCTTTTGTACAACACCCCTCCACTAAGGAAAAATCCGTTTGCCAATCGCCGAATAGATCTCTTTTGATCTCCAGTTGCTTGCTCTGGGTATATTCCTAACCTGAGGTATTCTTTGACGTCATGAAACCATGGCTCACCATCCATCTCTTCTTCTATCATATTACAATAAGCATGTTGATTCCGGACCTGGATATGTAACGGATCGACACGAACCTTGTCCGGGTGATGTAGCATTGACGCTAAAGTAGCTGGAGCGTCGGCAACCTCATTATGCATCCTTGGGATGTGCCTGAATTCTACTGATCGAAAGCGCTTGGTCAGATCATGCAAACACCGACGATACGGGATAAGCTTTAAATCTCTGGTTTCCCATTCTCCCTGAATCTGATGTACCAGAAGGTCCGAGTCCCCCAAGACCAAGACGTCCTGTACATCCATGTCCACCGCTAATCGCAGCCCTAAGATACATGCCTCGTACTCAGCCATGTTGTTGGTGCAATGAAAACGCAGTTGAGCAGTAACAGGGTAATGATGTCCCGTTTCAGAGATAAGCACAGCCCCTACTCCGACTTCTTTTGCGTTCGCCGCTCCGTCGAAGAAAAGCTTCCACCCTGGATCCTCGGTTAATTCCAACCCATCAATTTGTAATACTTCTTCGTCCGGAAAATACGTCCTCAAAGGTTCGTATCCGTCATCGACAGGATTCTCAGCTAAGTGATCAGCTAGGGCTTGAGATTTCATAGCCGTCCTTGTCACATATATGATATCGAACTCTGTAAGTAATATTTGCCATTTTGCTAACCTCCCTGTAGGCATAGGTTTCTGGAAAATATACTTCAACGGATCCAAGCGCGAAATGAGGTAAGTGGTGTAAGAACACAAATAATGTTTCGGCTTTTGGGCTACCCAGGTCAAGGCACAACATGTCTTTTCCAAATGAGTGTACTTAACCTCGTGGACCGTGAATTTATTACTGAGGTAGTAAATGGCCCGTTCCTTTCTGCCAGTAAGATCGTGCTGCCCCAGCACGCAGTCGAACGAATTCTCCAAGACCGTTAGATAGAGAATCAGGGGTCTTCCCGGTTCAGGCGGAACTAGTACGGGTGGGTTTGACAGATACCCTTTGATTTGGTCAAACGCTTCCTGACATTCTGTCGTCCATTCTATCGCAGCGTCTTTCTTCAACAGACGGAATATGGGTTCACAGATTGCTGTAAGCTGAGCAATAAACCTACTGATGTAATTTAACCTTCCCAACAGACTCATTACCTCTGTTTTATTCTTTGGCGGGGGTAGCTCCTGAATGGACTTGATTTTGGATGGGTCCAACTCAATGCCCAGTCGGCTGACGATGAATCCTAGCAACTTTCCTGATGGAACTCCGAATGCGCATTTGGCCGGATTGAGCTTGATATCATATCTTCGAAGTCATTGAAAGAACTTCCTGAGGCCGGCAACGTGGTCTTCTTGACGTCTAGATTTTATGTTCACATCATCCACGTACACTTCAATTTCCTTGTGTATCATGTCATGGAATACCGTAGTCATCGCCCTCATGTATGTTACCCCTGCGTTCTTCAAACCGAACGGCATCACCCGGTAGCAATAAGTCCCCCACGGTGTGATAAAAGCCGTCTTTTCTGCGTCCTCTTCATCCATCAAGATCTGATGATATCCCGCGTAGCAATCCACAAAGGATCCGATTTCACATCCGGCGTAATTATCAATCAGGATATGGATATTGGGAAGCGGTAAATTATCCTTAGGACTCGCCTTGTTGAGATTGCGGTAGTCCACGCATACTCTGATCTTTCCGTCTTTCTTTGGCACCGGTACTATGTTAGCCAACCATTCAGGGTATCGAGTGACACGAATGACTTTCGCCTGCAACTGTTTGGTTACTTCCTCCTTGATCTTTACACTCATCTCCGTCTTAAATTTCCGCAGTTTTTGTTTGACGGGCGGGCATGCCGGTCAGTAGGTAATTTATGGACCACTAGGTCAGTGCTGAGTCCTGGCATGTCGTCGTACGACCATGCGAAAATGTCTTTAAACTCCATGAGTGTTTTGATCAATTCTTCTCTCAGGTTGGGTTCAATATGGACACTTATTCTGGTTTCTTTGACGTCATCTGTGTTCCCCAGATTAACAGCCTCAGTATCATTTAAATTTGGTTTGGGTTTTTCCTCGAAGTGACTTAATTCTTCACCGATTTCTTCTACGGCTTCATCATCGCCGTATTCTGATTCACTCTCGTCACCTCTTATTTCATGCGTTATTATTTCCAAACCCGATTGACTTTCTAGACTGGGTTGATTAATCTTTAAGCACGCCATATCATTAAGAACAGTTGAAAGAAAGCTGCTCAGAAAAGTAAAAAGAAGGAAAATAAACAAAATTAGACACGAAGGGAACAAAATTTCATTAACGGGAACAGTACAAGGAAAAACAAGCTTGCAAACTCAAATCAAAATGAACTAAAACAAACGGATTTTACTCCGGGACAACCCCAACACAAAATTTCGAAAGAAAACAATCCAAAAAAAACTACCAAAACTCCTTCCGGACAGGGAGAGGAGTAGCTTTCCAGTTATTCAATTTTGCTTTCGATCCCACAAACTGTATCTCGGCATGGCTGGATCCTTCGCCTTCCTCTAGCATGCATACATCTGCGAATAGGTCCTCGAACTTTCTTAAGAACTCTTCGTCTGGCCTAACCATAGGACCGGGAATCTTTGTCGTCGGACGTCCTCTTACTCCAGACCTGACGAAAGATTGGGAAAGGCGTGGAACAGGCTTCGGGAGCACCCATGTCTTCTGCTTATTCCTCTTGGCTTGCTGGATGTCCTTCTGATGTTGGCTTGAATCCCAAGCCGAAGGTTCCCACATTTTCAACCACAGATACCGGTTGTATGATTCCTTGCAGAGATGCACCTAAACCTTTGCCGGGTATGAAACCGTTTCTCAACATTTCATGAGCCACCATGACGTCTGCAGTAATTATTCTGTCATTAGGAATGCATTCCCCTTCTGGAACTCGGTTGGCGGATACCACATCGCAGATCTGGTATACCCATGGCCCAACATCCTCTTCCGTCTCAACGAAGGGGACGATGGTGCCTGGTTGTAGATCATTCTCTCCATGGACTACGATCTCCCGTTGGTCCCACTCAAACTTGACTAGTTGGTGTAGGCTGGATGGAACTGCTTTTGCGGCATGGATCCACGGTCGCCCTATCAGAAGGTTATATGACACTACCATGTCCAGCACCTGGAATTCCATGGTGAACTCCACTGATCCGATTGTTAAGATTAACACTATGTCCCCGACCGATGCCTTGCCTCCTCCATCAAACCCTCGGACGCATATGCTATTCTTGCGTATCCTGCCAATATCGACTTTTAACTTGTGTAGTGTAAAGAAAGGACAAATGTTCGCACTGGACCCACTGTCGACCAGGACTTTGCCGACCACCGACTCCTCACACTTCACCGTAAGATATAAAGCCCTGTTGTGCTCAGTGCCTTCCTCAGGCAACTCGTCATCGGTGAAGGTGATCCGATTCGCTTCGAAGATCCTATTGGTGATCTTCTCCAAATGACTCACCGAGATTTTGTCAGGTACATGGGCCTCATTCAGAACTTTCATCAAAGCTTGCCGGTGTTCTTCGGAATGTATCAGCAAGGACAGCAATGAGATTTGCGCAGGGGTTTTCTTCAGCTGTTCTAAGACAGAATAATCATGTAGCTTCATCTTTTTCAGGAATTCTTCTGCCTCTTCGTCAGTTACTGGCTTTTTTAGTGTTGCCCGAGTGGTCTTCCTCAATTCCGCAGGGGCAAAACATCTCCCTGAACGAGTCAACCCTTGCGCTTCGCAGACTTCCTCTTTAACTTCTTTTCCTTTGTAGTTCGTCGTGACCCAATCATAATTCCATGGGATAGCTTTGCTATCAACTATTGGCAACTGTATTGCTAGCTTGATGATGAAAGGATCCACTCGAACACCTGCTACCGTCAAGACGGGTTTGGTTGCTACCCCTGGTACAGTTATTTTTACTTCCCCCGGCCTCACCGGTACTTTGCTTGCATTTCCCCTTTCTGCTTCCAACCCCTCTTGTACATCCTTCCTACAAATGAGTGACTCATCAAGGCCTGGCCCCTTTTTCATTCCTACCCCACTAGACTTGATCATCATTACAGTCTGGGAGGTTTTCTCCTTTCCCTCTTCTACCCGTACCAACTCGATCATGTTGGTCTCATGATGAGTTGGAAGTGGATTTTGGTTGATGTTAGGCTCCGCCGGAGTCTGGACCTCAATTCGGCGAGTGTCGATGAGTTCCTGGATGACTGTTTTCAACCGCCAACACTTTTCTGTGTCGTGCCCCAATTTATTGAATGATCCAGATTCTTTGGAAGAGGGTTTGGTAGCTTAGCCTCGACCGGATTTAGCAACCCTACTTGCTTCAAACGGTGGAACAAACTGCTGTAAGACTCTCCCAAGGGAGTAAAAGTTTTTGGCCTTGGCGCCCTGTCGCTCTCGAATGCTTGGTTCGGACGAAAACCCGCGCCCGTGGGATTTCTATACGCTCTTGGGGGTGGATAATTATTTTGCGGGTTTGGTGCACGCCATGGTGCATGGAGGGGAGGTGTGTCATATGACTGTGCGTGATGGATAGTAAAATGGGGATCGGGTGCTGGATAGTAGTGTTGCGGGTGGTTATATGGATTGTGGAAGTAATTTTGGTGGTGAGGCTGTGGCGGGTTATACTGGGGTGCGGGGCCTCTGTTTCTGAACCATGTTCCGGACTCGACCGCCGTGACTTCTTCTTTCCTCTTTTTCCCAAGCACTCCTCCGGTACCACTTTTGATAGCTTGAGTGGTGGCTTTCAATGCTGAATAGCTCATGATCTTGTTGGCTTTCAAGCCTTCCTCGATCATAGCCCCATCTTTATCACCTCAGTGAATGACTTACCCACGGACGTCACCAGATGTCCGAAATAGGTTGGCTCTAGTGTCTGCAGGAAGTAATCCACCATCTCGTTCTCTCTCATAGGCGGATCTACCCTTGCTGCCTGTTCCCTCCAGTGGAAGCCAAATTCTTTGAAACTTTCGGCGGGTTTCTTCTCTAACTTTAGCAATGATAAGCGGTCTGGGACTATTTCAAGATTGTACTGGAACTGGCCAATGAATGCTTGAGCCAAATCATCCCATGTAAACCATCTGTTGGGATCCTGCCTAGTGTACCACTCTAGTGCGGATCCCCCCAAACTCTGACCGAAGTAAGCTATCCGAATCTCGTCTCGTCCTCCGGCTCCTCGCATTTTACTACAAAACCCTCGAAGATGGTCTACTGGATCACCATGCCCCTCATATAGGTCAAACTTGGGCATTTTGAACCCGGCTGGCAACTGGACATCTGGGAATGGACACAGATCCTTGTAAGCGACACTGACCTGGTTGCCCAAACCGTGCATATTCCTGAAGGACTGCTCCATGCTTTTAACTTTTCTAATAACTTCCTCATGTTCCGAACTTTGGAAGTGCTTTTCCGGTTCTGCCGGGTTATCCCAGTGAGGGGTGTGTGGATGCGGTTCAGGAGCCCTAAAGGTAGGCTCGGGAGGATAGTAAGAATTGTCATGGATTCGAACATGCGGCTCACCGGACGACTTTTGTAGGGTAGCAGGTGGGGGTGCTACAAAAACAGGGGTGACCGGAGGAGGATTTTGGTTGGCTGGTAGAATTTGGGTGGCATAAGGGATTTCCCCTTGATAGTATGGATAGAGTGGTGCACTTGTCGAGGGATCAATAGGCGGATGCTCTGGTGCTGGTGTAAGAGTAGGAAGGTTAAGTGATGACTGTCCCCTAGCCCAAGCTAGGTGCATCTCTGTTATCTGCCGTTTCAACCGATCTACCTCTTCTTTCATGATCCGTATCTCTGATTTCTCTTCCTCGAGACTTTTACCCGAACTAGACATGCTTGCTGGAATTGGCTCTTTAGATCTAGTACGGTAATGGTGGCTGGCCAGGATATTATGTCAAACCAACTGCTAAACTTTTCTCGGAATGCAACAAACTTGTTAGCTTACTGAGTTTAACAGATATGTTATAGCACGTTGGATGCAATGCACCTAACCAAATAGCCCTTTCTATATGTATTCATCACATGCGTCATTCCAGCTTCTTTTCTTCTCTTTTTTTTTTCTTTTTTTTTTCCCTTTTTCAATTATCCTCGAAAACCTTATTGTTATTAACCTTCATGTTCTTTTCCTTTCTTTCTAGTGGTGGTCTAATCTTATGTGGATTGCCTACGTATCACGTCCCCGCGTGAATCAGACCGAGCGTAGTTCTGGTAACAAAATTGTGGCGAATATTCTGGAATTCTTATATCAAAACTCTTACGGTTACAAAACATGTCTTACAATAATCAACAGAATAAGAGAAATGCTTGACTCGAGAATAAAATGCCAGCCGATTTGACTCAAAATTTCAAAAATACATTTTTAAATCAAAAGTCTAATGCTCTTAAATTCCTAGGGGCCCGCGAGGCATCATTCGGCCTTGCCGCGGGCCTTGGTGTGAGATCCTTGTGTAGTCCCCTTAACTCTCTCATGATCTGATGAACATAGTCCATAACCGAAGCAAAAAGGGCGGCGCGGGGCATTTGTTCACAAGCTAAGCACTTCATGGTGACATAATGCCCGATCTCTTCAATTCTGTCTTTGATCATGTCCCTTTCTCTGAGTAGCCGTTCTATCTGTTGATTTTTCGCCCCCAGTCTTCGAGCATTATTGGTGACTTGGTCTAAGAGCCTATCCACTTGTTCTTGCAGTCGGGCCATCAAATCATGACAACGGTCGAGGTCTGCTCTGGCATCTCGGGCTTGCTTGAAAACCCGCTCCCTGAGGATAACGTTTGCTTCCCTTAGACTAGTGATGATCTCGGTGTAATCTTCTTCCACCCGTTGTAGGTGGAGTGCCTGTTGATGTGCCTCCTTTCTCCAGCTAGCATGGATCCTCATTGTTTGGGTCTTCGACTCTTCCAGTTCTCTTTGGATATCGGCAACTTGGTTTTTCAAACCCTTTATCAATTTTTCGTCTGCTCGACTCCTCAACTGTCTGTCCAGCATCCCTTTTCATTTGCTGGATTTGAGCTCTCAAAAAGTCATTTTCTTGTGCCAACTTCTTTTTATCTCCTTCGTCGGCGGCAGCTTGCATATCTTTTTCAAATTGGAGATCTTGGACCCGTTGCTCTATCTTGCCAATCCTTGTTCTGTAAACCTCTTCCTTAGCTAACCAGACCCATTGTTCTTGTGACGCTTCAGCAAATTCCCTGAGGTGAGGTCTTTTGGCTGGTCTTTCACCCGATGTTTCTCCTTTGTACCAAGTAAGATATCTGGGTACAACCTCTCCTCTAGCTCGATCCTGCACACAAGTGTTTGCCTCCAGATATTGGCATTTGCTCCAGATCTGGCGGACCCTTGCTTCCGGGAATTGACCATCGGGACCAATTTCAATAACCTGGGTACTCAGGTCTTCGTCTTTGGGTACCATCTGGCACCTCCCAAGCTGTCTCAAAACCCGATGGGGCGCATAAGGTTGAATGCTCTTAAGTCCCATTAAGAGAAAGTGGGACCTAGCCGCTGGCATGTACACGATTCTGTCTATCTGTAACCAACCCAACGTCCATTATATTTGACTTGCGCTGAGAGCCTGAAAGTATGCCCTCCATGCCAAGTTTCCTTCAGGCAAGACGGTCCTATCAATCCTTGTATAGAATTAGCTTATGCAAGTTTTCTCAACCAACCCATATCTCAAGAATTAGGTGCGGCGACACAGGTGCTCGATCATCCACATCTGTAGCAGTAAATTACAGCCTTCAAAAAAATCTCCTCCGGCTTTGCAGGCTGTGAGAGCTCGATATATGTCTGATATTATCTTGGGAGCAAGAGTACTTTCGCTTTGGTCAAGCAAAGTACTGACGATTCCGGCTACCTTTATATCAATATTCCCGTCTTTTCTCGGGAATACCACGAGTCATAAGAAGGCTATCATGAAGGCAATTCGTCTGTGCTCCTCCCATTTCTGGCGATTACCCTTGCTGCATAATTTGTTCTCCGGCTTGTCAAAACCTCCCACATGACCGTACCTTTGATAGATGAAGCTTAAAGTACAAAACCCTTGTGCTAGATCTGGGTTACGTACCGTTCTGGCTGTCTTCAGTGAGTCTAAAAACCGGTGTATGGCGACAACCCTGGGAGCGATTAGATATTGATGCCCCAATGGTATATCAATGTTTCCAATGTATCCGGTCATCTCCTCCACAAGTTGGGGTGAGCTCGAAGTCCGAGAAGTGAAAGACATTGTGCGCGAAGTCCCAATATGTGACTAATGCTCTTATGATGTCCCCTCGAGGCTTTATTTCAAGCAGACCTGTGAGACCTTTCAAATATTTCTTAACTTCGTCCTGCCCTTCTTCGCCTAGATCATCCCACCATAGTCGTATTTGTACCGGGATTTTAGTCATGAGTGAAAAGGGTTCATTTCGAATCGTGCTCATCCTGCACATTTATTTAAAAAAGAAGATCATTTTGGCTGGTAATGATTGGACTATTTTTTCAAAATTTTAAATTTGGGTATTTTTGAAAAAGGGCAAGTTGGACCCGACGGGGGTTGCCTACGTATCTCACATCCGGTGAGAATCAAACCTGCGTAGTTCGGTCCGTCAAAACAAACTATTTTTTTCTTTTATTGACCGCCAAAGAAAACACATTTTGTTAAGAAAACCATTTTGTTGGCAAAGTCAACCTTTCGTCGTCTTTTATTAGCAAACTAAATTATTGATTTGTTGGTAAAACACATTTTTGTATTTTCTGAAAAATATCTATTTCCCCATACTGTTTCCTTTTGTTTTTCGTTTTTCTTCAGTATTTAAAAGTCGGTCAGCATGCAAGTCCGAATAAATGCTTAAAACAAACATGGTATAGCAGGATGGTCTTTTCATTTCAGGTTGCCTGTCCTAGACGGACCCAACCCCTATGTTGAGTCCCCTAAGTCAAATGCAACGTGATGCAAATAAGCATTTCCTACTAGGGATCCGGTATGCAGTTATGTAATTCTAAGTTCAAGACCTCGGTACATAATCTAGACTGTGTACCCAAGCGGACAACTCGGGCTGAGGAAGGAGCTCCTTTCCGGGAACCAAAAGGCCAACCGGCTTAGAAACTTTTCGAGCCTCTTTATTATATCGGGGTATGACACTAACATAATAAGGAGTCTCAACCAGTGAGCACATCCCCGGGGGTGAGAAGTGAAGGGTTTTCGGCACAGTTTTATATACACAGTTCACGTAATATCAAAGCGGTAAACATCTAGCAGTTTGTATATACAGTCCAGATAGTATCAAAGCGGTAAACATACAACACATTAACTAAAAATATAATAAAAACAGATATAGACAAAAACAGCAATTTAACTGAGCTCGAATTCTTAAACCCTGAACCGAAGTTCTGGGCACAATTCCCCAGCAGAGTCGCCAGAGCTGTCACACCTCCTTTTTCCGCACATAAGGTGATGTACCACTGTTTAATATTACACCCCGAGAAGGGGTATAATAATGATCAGTGAAGGAGTTTTTCCACTTAAAGGACAGTCGAAACGGGATCAATTTACTTAATTATTCAGAGTCGCCACTTGGGAAACTAATGGTGTCCCAGGTCACCGGTTTAATCCCGAGCCGAGGAAATTTATGACTCTGTATTACAGTCTGCGAAACTAGAACCCTGGATAAGGAATTCTATTAACCCGGGAGAAGGTGTTAGGCATTCCCGAGTTCCGTGGTTTTAGCACGGTTGCTCAACTGCAATTTTCTTTTTATCTGATTTCTTTATATTTTTACTACATGCTTTTAATGTTCCGCTTTTAATTTTAGAAGAGTTGCAACGTCACGAAAACACATTTCGAGTCACACCGCAACTGGTACGCCTGTGACTTTAATGTATTTCGATTTCGCCGAGAGTAAGATTTGGGTCACATAAATGCGCACCCGTATTTAGGAAAGTAATTTTATTAAAATCGTGCCTAAAGAGTCTATCGTGTTGTTAACTTTGGGAAAGACCGTGATATTCGCTAAAACGGTCCTTCTGAGTCTAAGTACTTTAATAATTAATTGAGGGCCCTGTGCATTTGTTCTCTAACGAGGCTCATCTCACTTTTTATTTGAAGGTCGATCCTAGAGTACTACATTTCATACATGTTTCATCTCTAATCATAAATGAGAGTGAAACCTAGTGACTAATTGTTGTTTAAGCATTATTTGGTAAAGTCTTATATTGAACTTCTCATTTTAGCTACCTTGATTTTTGTCAATGACTCGTGCAAATCGATTAAATTAAGAAAATTTTATAATGTCAAATGTACAACTATTTACACTAATGCAGTAGTTGAATTTTTCAAAATAAAAGATATCAATTATCAATTTAAACTAACTTATCCTAATTTAATTCAAAGAGTTGTTTCAATTGTATTTGAAAGAGTATTCAGAGCTTTAGGCTTCAAATGAGCCCAATACAGAAGAGAGGATAAACTGGGCTGAAGGCCCATGTATGTGCCAATCTTTGTTCCAATGATACCAAATGACCTGCAGCGACCTGTTTTGTTCTGGGCATCTTTACACATGTAATTGGGCCAAAAGTGTGTCCAGATTTGTGGCTTTGGCAGCCCAGACATTATTATTAGCTAATTTGAAATTCAACATACTAATTGAGTCATTTTTAAATACTATTAATGATCCAAATCAAGGGATGAGGCACAAACTAAATCTAAATGAGCCAATTCAACTATCCAGAAATTAGTGAGTAATATCCGAAACAGTGAACTAATTCAAATAAATCTAGGAGAACTTATTCGACTATCTAGCAGCAGTCAGATAACTAATAAATTAACTAACTATTCTGGAATCTTATTTTTTATGAAGGAGAAATAACCAAATAATACTGGGTACACTTTGAAATAGTGACTGTTTATAGATATAACCAAATAATGTTGTTTGAAGCACGTCAGATATGTTTACATAGGTCAAATTTGGTCCAATACACTAATGGACTAAACAATGAGAATTGAAATTCAATATACAATGATAATAAATGAAAACTGATTTCCTATAGCCAAACTTAACGAATTACTTGGCTCAATTCATTCAAATGGCCTTTGATATTCAAATCTTAAATAAGACTATACTAATTTCCAGTTCCAGACTAAATCCCTATTTTGGGTTTCTAATTTCAATTTAACACTGACCAACACAAATTACATACAGAAATGGCGACAGTCCATAGTTCATCAGTTAGCTTATACAAATATGATGCAATTGTAGATGTGTAGTATATAAAAAGAATGAATTTAAACATGAACTTCAGATCTTCATATATTTCCAAACTTGAACTTGCCAACTACAATTTCTGGTATTCTAAAGATGTGTACCTGGATGATAAACAGGAGAAGAAAAAGGGAGCAATCAGCAGTAGTAATGCAGTAGCAATACAACAACAGCAGACTCAGCAACAACCAGCAGCAAAGGATGAATAACAGACACGAACAACCCAGAGACAGGAGCAAAAAACTAGTGCAAATCCAAGTAAAGCCAATAAAACAGTAGCAGAGTATCCAGTAGCACACCCAGGAGGAGACACTTGAAACCCCAGCAAGATTCAAAACCCAACCAACCTAATGCTATAATCAGTAATGTCGAAAGACCCAAGAACGACACCAAACAGTCCAAATAGACCAGCTTTAACTTCCAAAATACCTAACGATTACTTGAAGAACTTCAAAAGACCAATGTCGTATCAAGATATAGCTCAAAGGACTCAAAAACTGATTGAAACAATGAGCCAAAGGGAAGCAGAATGTTTTCTTCCTACTTTCTCCAAAAATGTATGCCTTTTCTCTGTCTGTATGTCTATCTCCTATAACTGCCCGTCCCTCTTGTATATAGTTTTTGAAAATCAAATCCTAATGGTGCCACCCCTTAAACTAAACCCCTAGCCCATCATATTCTCTGAACAACCCATTAGGCTCCCTGAACTCCCCACTATTCAATGTCCATGTATGGCTTATAGCATTAAAAATGCTAATTGCAGAAGACTAGTGGGATACCCTGCTGTACAGCAGGTTCCACTAGCCCCTCTTATGGGCAGGCTATTAAAGAACTAATACTAATTAAGTCCTACCAACTGTATCTAATTAAACCCCTAATCCAAAATCAAACAAACAACAAATCACAAACTAATGAATTGCATACGGGCAGACCAAGAAATGAGCAACCATACAAGGTAATTAATTTGTCGACTTCAAATAAAACAGACATACGAAGCAATTACCACATTACAATCAAACAAACTGGTGAAGATTGAATTGACCGAATAAAAGGTCCATTGGGGAGAGTAGAAGAATGCTAAAAATTTCTAAAACTAAACACAAATACAAATACGGAATGCAAACAGAAATCGTAAGGGAAATGAATTACCTCAAAAGAATCTGCCGACCCAAGCTCGAACTTGGTTTGGAACTATTGAAGCCAAATGGGCTTTAATCGAGATTTTCTCGATTGAGAACAACTAGACTAAAGTCCCTTGGACTTCAATTGACGACTAATCCGGCTCGAATTGGGCTTCTTCAAAACTAGGGTTCTTGGGGCTCGAATTTAGGGCTTTAACATTTCGGGTAAGATTCGAACTAAACCAAGGTCAGTAGGGGTGTGGGGGAGGTGTGAGGAGTTATTGGTGTGAATTTGAGGTGGTTTGGGATGAACGTTCAAGTTCCGACGACCTTCGAACGAATATTCGAGATGTTCGAGTAACATTCGAGACTAACGACTAACGGATCCATGTAGAGGGGGCTTGGGAGATTTTACGGTGTTAATTTGGGGTGGTTTGGCCTACCGTAACCGCCGTGAGGCAATTTCCGGTAGGCGGAATGCGGCGGAGACGGCGGAGGCTCAGTTCGTCTTGTCTCTGTAGGAGACGAACGGGTTTGGCAAAATGGGAAATGAACTGGGCATAAGGGTTTGGGTATCTGAGACCTAGATTAACTCATTTCGGCCGTTGGATGATGAGAATCCAACGGCCAGGATTAAACAATGGGGCGATTAATGTGATCCATCGGATCAACGCTGATCGACGGCTTGGATCCCTTTATTTTAAACGGAACGATGTCGTTTGGTCTTAGTAAGAGATTGGGTTGAAC
Source organism: Nicotiana noctiflora (assembly GCA_032618575.1). NCBI lineage: Eukaryota > Viridiplantae > Streptophyta > Magnoliopsida > Solanales > Solanaceae > Nicotiana > Nicotiana noctiflora. The sequence goes on from JASVEL010010578.1 coordinate 35,072, forward strand.
CGGGTGAGATGGTATTAATTGGACTGGGTAAGGGAATGGTTTTGGGCCTGGTATTTTGAATTTGGCCCAATCTAATTTCCTTATCTTTTTATTTCCTAAACTAAACTTTATATTGTATTACATATATATATATATATATATATATATAATCAAATTAACTTGTAACACATATAATTAATTTTTACTAACAATTAACATAAGTAAATACCAAATCCTACAAATGTACATTAAAATGACAAGAAATGCGAAAAAATACATTTTTTATGATTTTCTCATTTTCGTTAAAATAAACTTAACTATTTCTAAGTACGAAACTAATCCTGCAACATATTTGGTATATATATTATTGTTTATTAATTTAAACAAATAGACATGGGCACACAAATGCAAACGATAAGAAAAAGAACATGTAATCCACAAATATTGCAAACAAACACAAAAACTCTTTTATTTTTGACATTTTGGGAGTAATTCTCGTATAGGGGGAAAATCACGTGCTCACACCCTTTTCTAAAACCTGGAGTTTGGCAAACAAACGGTTAGTCTGAAACAACATAACATATAAGTAATCTCACGTTGGGTGTGATGCACTTATACAGTTAATTGTGTTGCTACTTGTAATCGATTGTAATGCGTTATTCCGGCTTATACTTTCCTTTGCATTCATCTTCTTCCCCTCTTTATCAATTTTCTTTTACACTCTTTTTTTTCGTTTTTCTTTTTTTTCCTTCAGTGATGGTCGAATCTTATGTGGATTGCCTACGTATCATGTCCTCGCATGAATCAGACCGGGCGTAGTTCGGAAAATCGGGAATAGAGTAAATCAACTAATTCTTGAAAGAAATGCTTTAAAAGAAGAAAGGAAAATATATCCATATTTTGCTTATTTTTATTTATTTTTATTTATTTTTTATTTATTTGCTTTGGAGTAAAATCCATATTTTTAAATTTTGATTTTTATTGATTTTTCTTTTTATTTCATGAAAAGCAGTAGAAAGAACGAAACCATTTTTTTAGTTTCTTTTTTAACTACTTTTACTTTTTTTTTTAATTTTCTAAAAGAAAGATTTTAATGAAGGAACTAAACGAGAGTATTTTTTTATTTTTTTATTTTTTGATTTTTATTTTTTTTAAATTGTGGCCGGAACCGATGAGGTTTTCCTACGTATCTCACATCCGGTGAGAATTAGACCCGCGTAGTTCAGAAATAAAGGAACTAAATCATTTTGAGAAAAGAAGACGAACCATTTTTAAACAGCATTTCTAAAATAAATTATTTTCAGGGAAGCTAACCTATCTTTAATAAAAATAAAAAATAAATTTTGTTTTGCATTTCTTCAAAAAAAATTATTTTCTAAGGAATTAATAAAATTTATTTGGAATTTTTTTTTTTTTTTGCATTTTTCAAAAGGAAACATTTTAAAGAAACTATTTAAAATTAACAAAATCTATTCGGAGATTTTTTTTTCTTTTCATTTTGTTTTCTTTCTTTTCATTTTCAAAAATTATTTTCCAAGAAAAACATCTCGTTTTCCATTCGATTGACATCTTCCACTCCTTACCCTATTTTTTAACAAACCGGTCGGCATGTAAGATCGAAACAAATAAATGCACACAGAAAGATGCAACAAGTTGGTCTTTTGTTTCAGGTACACCTGTCCTAGACAGGCCCAACCCCCGTGTTGAGCCTCCTAAGTCAAATATGCACATGATGCAAATAAACGTTCCTGTCGGGAATGTCACGCCCCAAATCGAGGAACATGACCGGCGCCTGACCGGGTTGCCCCAGTCAAGCGGACCTGGGTGCCTTTCATTCCCACGCGTTACCCCCTGTGTTGATTGTTTCTCATTAACCAAATATCTTACTAACCAATGAATGATTTCACATTAAACAATTAAAACCATACAAGTGATTCATTAACAAGTTTGCAGTTTTTACAACGCCCGACATAACATAATGTATACATAATACTGGAGTCCCACAGTTTACATGTCTACAGAGCCTCTAGGATACAAAAAAGGGGATACAATACTTGCCGGTAATAAGGCTCCGGCTATACCTTACAAAACCAAAATGAAATCTAAACAAAAGTGGCATGAACCACACAGGGCCCCGAGGAAGAAAGGGCTCACCAAAACGGGCAGTGGAAGGAGAAGGATACTACTGCCGATGAGCTGAAGTGCCTGCTACTCATCCACCTACAATCATAACACGAATGTAGCGTCCCCGGCAAAAGGGACGTCAGTACACTTGAATTGTACTGGCATGTATGGACAAACTTTGTCCCAAGTAAACTCAAGCCATTAAATTACATCAACAATTAATTAAGCCAGCCAACCATGTTTCAACATTTTCCTCATTTCAAATAATTCTCACACAAAGCACTTTCTACGATCAACCAATTTAACAATAACCAATCAATCACGTAAAGCACAAGTAGTCAAACAAAGGGGCAATCGGTGCCCCACAGGTTGCAAACTCTCCTGCTGTCTCCTTTCACAATTTCACATTATTGATTTTTGTATCAATTTTCAATAGCGATTTCGATCGCTTTCCATCCTTATTGCCCCCGACCACCCTTATTACCTCGGCCACCCTTATCACCCCAACCCACACCTTATTTCCCCACGTTGCGGCGCGCAACACGACCCCGCCTTACAGTTGAAAACACAACAATTTCAAAAAGCAGATAAGGTACTACACACAATTTCAACAAGTTCAAATAAGCAACTTACACATTGGTTCATGTTCTCAATTTCTTCTCAAGCCAATATCAAAACCAAGTTACAAGTATTCCAAAAATCGAAAATGCCCACATAATCATGTTCAACAATTTACCCCAATTAAGGTGTTTCAAATTCCTTCCACAATAAGCCAAATATGCCATCACAATGGTTGTTCCCAATTCTTTACCAATCTCGATTACCTTTTTATCTTTCAATTCATATTTCATACCACACCACACGTAGTTCAACATCAATCAAATGCTCAATAGGGAAATCAAAGAATTACGTAAAATTTCTCAATTTGACACATGCCAAAACAATTCGCACACATTTGGGCGATTTTACAAGAATCAAAATTAGCCATACATACCTGGTGATGAGTTTTCTTCCGTTAACTTCCTACTTTATGCTTACCCATGCTATCTTACTCTTGCCAACCTTGTTCTTGAAGACTCTTACTTCTACTCACTTCTTTTTACTAAAAATCAAGTTCATAATCATGCATGAGTGTAATAATTCTATTTTTAAAAGCTATTATATGCAAACCTCTCTTTACCCAATTAAAACTGAAAAGCAAAGAAAATAGTTAGGGTTTTTACCTTGAAAAAATTGGGGAAGTTGAATCCTTGCCCTAAGATCCCTTGGAATTAAGATGGTTGGAACAATCTTTGAAGATGAAAGATTTCTATCTCTAAAAACCCTCTCTTCTCTCTCTAATTTTGGTAAGATGATATGATAAAATGAAGAAGAAGTGTGTTATATTAAAGAAGAGATCGGGTCAAAATGTTACAAAAATCTGGGCCGGGGTCAAAATGTCGCATTCTTGACCGCATATTTGACATTTTTCGGAAAAATTAATTCTCTACATTTTTGAAACTTAAATCACTACCAAGGGTCCGAACCGCGGCGAGCAAGCTCGCCGCGAAGAATTCTACGCATTCCTAACACATTTATTCGGACCATGACACCACAGCTACTAGGTTTTATGCACAAATATTTTATGGGGCCTTACAGGGGATCCGGCATAAGATTTTGTTATTCTAAGTCATCATCCTGTTGGAAAAAGTGTCTAGACTGGCTTTAACTCGAGCGGACAACTCGAGCCGAAGAGTGTCGGTGCACCGGTAGCATGGCTTTCCGGCTTAATTGACAAAACTCTCTGCCTAAACATGTGTGACTACAAAATCCTTCACCGGGTGCCAAGCACCGCAACTATCTTCAGAAAAACGGGCTATGTCCAGCAAATGCCCGATATTATATTTCAAAAGACTCAGAAGAGAAAAAATGGGTATCGGCACAATTTATATACAATTCACAAAATATCAAAGCGGTAAAGCAACATTTAGCATATCAAATATAAACATGTAATAAAATCAGATAATAAATAAGCCAAATAAAATAATTATTCAAAGCTCGAATTCTCAAAACCCTGAACCAGTGGTTCTGGGTCTGTGTCCCCAGCAGAGTCGCCAGAGCTGTCACACCTCCTTTTGGTGCGCCCCCTACCCCGGAGGGTAGATGCGCGAGGGAGTTTTTCCAATTTAAGTGACAATATTCGAAACGGGATTATTCTATTTATTTCGGAGTCGCCACTTGGAATAAATTAAGGTGTCCCAAGTCACCCATTTATTTAAATCTCGAATCGAGGAAATTTACGACTTTCCAAATGAAGTCTGCGAATCAGAGATTCTAAGTAAGGAATTCTGTTGACCCGAGGGAAGGTGTTAGGCACCCCCGGATTCCGTGGTTCTAGCACGGTCGCTTAATTATCATATTTGGCTTATTTATCTCATTTTATAACATGTTTTAACTTATGTGCAAATTTTTTAACTTCTAACCACTTTTAATTGCTTGAATTACTCGCATTTTAAAGAATTAAATTACGCGAGCGTATACATAATCGTAATGTTAACCTAAATTGATCGTAAAGCAAAGCTATGAGTATTTATCAATTTGTTAGATTTAAATTATGAGTTTTATCAAGGGTCATGTATTTTGTTAACGACGCACCTCGAATTCTAAGACCGATATAGCATTAATTGAGTGAAGGCCACGCAATTTATATAAGACGGCATGCCAAAATTATTTCGAAATGAGTACATTTAACTAAAGGGCCCAATCATGTAGTTTCTATGTATTAAAAATGGCCCAATAACATGTAGACTAGCCGAGTTTGTACAACTTTGCATTGTATTTTATTTTTTATTTTTTTAATTTGGGTTAATTCTCACATACACACTGGAAACATGAATGATTAAGGTTTGTCTATTGAACTTGTTCTACGCAATAACGGAAGAATTACTAAAAGGGAAATAACCAAATTGCAGAATATAAGTGCTTATCATGTAATATGTACGAGTGGTAATAACAAAACCACATGTTGCCAGTATTGTGCACTTGCCAATTTTGAATATCAAAGCTTCCACAACCCCTTTTGGTATTCTCCCTTCAAAAAATCTAACTAAAAGAAAGGCACAATCTTCATTTTATTCTTTCCAAACAAATTGGTACTAACTCCTTGCTTTGACTTCTCATCTTAAAACACACATGTAACTGAAATGAATATTTAATAGTCTAAATAAGATTCAAACATGTAAGGCTATGAGTTTAAAAATGTTAAAGTAATGTTAAACAACATATGAAACTTTGTTTAATACATGTACATGATGTGATTCAAGTTATACGAATTATCCTATCATAATTACAACACTACGCCTTTCTAACTTTAAATGAGCTAAAACATCAACTAATATGCAAATGAAGCAAAGGGAAATAGGGTCAATCAACAACAAATTTAGAAGCCTTCTCCATTTGATTCAATCCATTTAAGCATATGTTATCGGGAGTTTACACTTGTACCTGGTATAGGAAGCCAAATGGACGACGACAAAGGAGTTAGTGGCAGTTCGGCAGCAAACAAACAGCGAATGAAAACTTAATTCCAGAGACGAAGAAACCGACGAAAACCAGTAGCAAAACCGTTCAGGCAGCAAATGAATAGTAGCAGATAATAAATTGGAAACTGAAACAGCAAACTGGAAGTTCAAACCAGCAAAACTGAGATTTCAAAATAGCAAAAAACTATTTTTCCAGTGAGTATCCTGTTTTTTAGTGTTTATTTCTCTCTAGCTTAATGAAAAAAAAAACCTCTCTTGTGTTCTTTCTATTTTTCAAGCTTTCAAAAATGCACTTCTCAGACTCATCAACTCTCTGTTTTTCAGTATTCTCCAGTGTGTTCTTCTCTGTGTGTGTGTGTCCCCTTTTATAGATAATAAACAGATCCAGCAGCCCTTTTTTAGTCAATTAAAAATCTGTCCAGCTCACTCAAACAATGTTTTAAGCTTGATTTTCATTTAAAAACTCTAAAGTTTTAAAAACTAAGTGGAACACTTAGTTGCCCTGCAGATTCCATTAACTTTTCATGTGCATTGCACATTTTTTAAATCATGGATTAAATCTGGTGCTGGTTTCCACTTCTCAGTGCTTAAACAGGTTGTATTTGCACTATTAGATTCTCTTTTGATCCCTTTTTTTAGACACCAATTTCAGGATGTCTTTAGTGTTTAATTGACAAACCATTTAACTAATTTCTATTAAGATTAACAGCTATAACCAATTCCAGTCCTATTTGAAATCACGACAACTAAAAGCTTACAATCCAAACACGAATTTGAATCAAATTAGCAAATCTGAAATTCTGTCCCAATGTTCTAACAAACGAACCTACGAATCTAATCGACGACATTCGTATAGTCGATTACAACGCGCATAATCGATAAACAATAGTCGACGAACAAATAATCCAAGAACCTCTCGGCCAGAATAGTTCAAAATGCAGAATTAGCTATTCGATGAATTTAAACGAATCGAATTCGTATCTTATAACGCCACATTTACAACAATGAATCAGGGAAATAACAAGTCGACCAAATAAAGGGTCCCAAACAGATGAGGAAAAACAGAAAATCACAACAAACGGACAACCATAATCACAACAAATAAAATAAACAAGGAGAGAAAGGAAAGAAAACAATACCTCTGAAAAATTTGAAACAAGGCAGCGGCCGGCCCGAGAATGAATTTCGTATTCGGAATCGAACGGACCTTAATTGAAATGTTTTCAAGCGAAAACAAATCAATTAAGGTCTATTAGACCCCAATTTCTCTGAAAATCCGAAAATAAATCCCTATTTCGAAATTTAGGGTTCTTGCAACTTGGTTTTGGGGCTTGATTGTTTGGAGAACGATTCTGGCGAGGGGTCGCTGGTTTTGCGCCTGTCGGTGTTGGTTGTCGAAGAAAAAGAAGGGACGGGCAGGGGAGGCTGGCGGTTCGAAGGCGGCTGTGGTCGTCGCGGTGGTGCTAAGGTAGCTGTGGTCGTCGCGACGGGGTAATGAAGGTTGGAGAGGATGGACGATGGGCTGGAGGGAGGTGGCTGGAGGGCGGCGGTTGTTCGACGACGGCTATGGGGTGATGGTGGTCGGTTCGGTGCAGCCGGCTGTAGGAGAAAAGAGAGAATGGGCTAGGGTTTTATTTTTTGTTCTCTTTGGGTGCTCAAGAATTGAATGAGCAAAAAATGAAATGGTGGGGGGTCATTTGGTTATTGGGCTTGGGTCAGGTCAAGGGTGTTGGGCGGGTTTGGATTAGGTTTGGGTTAATTTGGAGAGGTCTTTGGGTAATAAACATGTGGTCCAGGTGTTTTAAATAAAGACTAGCCCAAATCAGATTTTCCTCTTAATTATTTCCTTTTCTCTTCTCTTTTAATTTTAATTCTCAATTTATTAAAACAAAATTCTAATTACACTACAAAAATCAAATTATACTATTACTAGTTATACTAACAATTATCAACCTAAACAAATACTAATTAAAGTAGATCACACAAGATAGGCCTTTAAATGCTAAAATGTAAAGCGCATTATTTTTTTTGATTTATTTATTATATTCTCAAAAACAAACTTAATTACTCTAAAAAATACAACTCAAAAAATGTAAACACAACACACACATCAATTTAACAAACAATCTCACAAAAACAAATGCAAACGATAATAATTAAAATTAAAGAAAATTCACATAAAATCGCACACAAACACAAAATATTATTTTATTTGAATTTTTCAGAGTAATTTTCATGCCGGGCAAAAATCACGTGCTCACAGATGCCATGCGGTAGGGAGGTATAAAAATGGGTTGAGTTCCCGGCACCAAGTCAATACCGAAATTGATGTCCCTGTCCGGCAGCCCGACAGGTCTGCTGGAAATACATCCAGGAAATCCCTCACAATGGGGACTGAATCAAGACTGGGAGCCTCAGCCTCAACATCACTAACGAAATCCAAATAAGATAAGCAACCCGTCCCAATCATTCGTTGATCTTTTAGAAAGGAAACCACCCTGTCGGATATATAATCAGTCACGCCTCGCCACTTGGTCCTCGGATTGCCTGGAATAGCTAACGTAACTGTCTTGGCATGGTAGTCCAAAATAACATGGTAAGGAGATAACCAATCCATGCCGAGAATCACGTTAAAATCCACCATGCCCAATAATATTTAGTCAACTCGGTTTCCAGACCCCAAATAGTAACAAGACAAGATCGGTATACATGATCCACAATAACTGTATCACCCACCGGGGTAGACACATGCACGAGCAAGGTAAGAATACCATGGGTCGTACCCAAATGATGTGCAAAATATGAAGATACATAGGAATAGATAGATCCGGGATCAAATAAGACAGAAGCATCCCTGTGGCAGACCGAGATAATACCTGTGATGACTGCATCTGATGCGCTAGCATCCCTCCCATCCCGAAGAGCATAAAAACTAGCCTAACCTCCGCTAGTACGGTCCTCACCCCTGGGCGACCTCTGGCTACCTGACCACCACTCCTAGCTAACGTGGGTGCTGAAGAAATCGGAGTAGAAGATGAGGGCTTATCCCTCTACTGAGACCATTTACAGAGTAACTGGGGACACTCCCTCCTGATATGGACCAACTCGCCACACTCAAAGCAACGACTTGAAGTTGGAGAAAGGGACTGTTGAGAACCCCTCGCTGCAGATGAACCCTGAGTTGAAGGAGTAGGAGTAGAGCTCTAAGATGGAAGGGCACTCAATGTGGTCTGGCTCTACTGACGACCCTACTGACCATGATGACCCTAACGACCAAGGTCTGAAGAAGCCCCACTAGATTTTGAACGGCTTGACTGAGGAGATCTGAAGGAATGACCTCTCTGTGCTGAAACTGGCCCCTAGACGGAGCACCACTATAACTACCTGCACCACGAGGCCTCTTAGCCTCCTTCTCATCACGCTCTCGACAATGGTCTGTCTCAATTTGATGAGCCGCATCAACCACCTCCTCAAAAGTAACTTCTATAGCCCTCTCTCTAGTCATCAATATGTGGATAGGATAATTGAGACCATCCGCAAATCTTCTGATCCTCTCACGATCTGTAGGAATCATCCACATAGAATGCCGAGCTAGTTGTGTAAACCTCAACTCGTACTGAGTCACTATCATATCTCCCAGCTTCAACCACTCAAAATGATGATGCAGATCCTCCCTATGAGACTAGGGCACATACTTCTACATAAATACCGTGGAGAACTGCTGCCAAGTAAGGGGCGATGCCCCAATAGGCCTACACCTCTCAAAATCCTCCCACCAATTAAATGCTGGCCTTGTGAACTGATAACTAGGAATTTTGCATGCTTTTAAACCCCTTCTTGCCTGAGCTTTATGCATAAAATTTGTTTAACTGGCCTTAAATTGCTTACAAGTGCGCTATTTTGCAGGTTTGAGCGACAACAGGATGAATACTGTCAAAGCGGCTCAAAAAGGAGTGAAACCGGCAAAGCGTCAAAGAAGAAGTAGAAGGACTAAAAAGAAGCTTGTGCGGAACGCACTGTTTTGGTGTGCGGCCACACAGGTCGATTTAGAGAGCAAAACCAGTCCAAGCTTCTACTGCGTGGACCGCACTGATTTGGTGTGCGGCCGTGCAGGAATGATCAGATAAGGCCCAGCTCCCAGGTAGACCCACGCAGACCGCGTCCACTATTGTGTGGTCCGCAATGATGAAGACCAAAGAAGAATATGTTCAAGGAACTATCCCACGCGGCCGCGTGCCAAATCAGTGCGGCCCGCGTGGGTAAGGAATCAGAGAGTCTGCATTCAAAGGATTTACACAGTGCGGCCGCATGACAAATGTACGCGGTCCACGTTACTGTACCTGCACTGCCGCGTGACAAATGTACGCGGTCCGCGTGACTTGTTCCAGCACCAGTCCTTCTGAAGCCCAAATGCCCTACGCGGCCGCACGACAAAAGTATGCGGTCCGCGTGAGACCCGCAGGGGCAGTTTTTTCCTGAAATTTCTGTGCAGTATAAATAGCTTCTTTTACTTTTTTAGGTTCTGTCAGATATTACACAGTGATGGCTGAGCTCGTGAGAACACCATATACGCCAAATTTGGGTAATTTCTTAGTATTTTAACATTAGATTTCAATTGTAATCAATTACCATGTCTATTTCATCTTTAATTTCTTCATCTTCTTCAATTTCCATGGCTAGCTAAACCAATAGCTAGGGTTGTAGCCCAACCCTAGTGTGGGTAATTGATGGGTTAGATTATTAAATGCTTAGATGATTGTGGGTGTTAGGATTTGGGTTAATTGAATGTTTTTCATTGGGATTTTGTGGTTGCAAACATAAAATCTGGTTTTGTGGGTTTGGGCTCTACTTGAGAAAGAGAGTCTAAAACCTCTCAATCAATTTCAACCAATGATTTGGGATGGACCCATGAGAATGGTAGTCCCAAGTAACGGGTATAAACCTCGAGAGAGTAATTACCCAACTTGAGCCTAAAGTTGCTTGGGCAAATTAGCCTACCCAATTGGTCTCGAGAGAGTCAATTGGGCAAAATTATTCTCTCTACCGAGAGGTGTGAGAATAAATGCATAGAGCAACGGTTATCCAATAATTCCATTACATCATCTTTGCATTGAATTCCTATACCCATTAGTTATTCCACCTAGGCAAATGCTACTTCCCTAGTCCCCTTTCCCATTTGAATATTACAATTAGAATTAATCTTAGCATAATTTAGACTTTATAATAGTAGTTTATAAAGTAGTTTGTAAAGAGAAACTAGAAGCTAAACCACAATATTAGTGCAACATAATTCCTCACTCCAATATCTAACTCCCTGTGGGTTGACCCCGAACCACTATTCGGGTAAAAATAGTTGTGCCCGCTCATTCCTTCGGGTTGAGTTTGCTACAATCATGAACTGGAAGGTAGTGAAAGCAACACCGCTGGACTCCATAATACCCGTAGTATGAAGCATACGCTAGCACATATCCAGATATCCCTAGGAATCCTCGCCGTCAACACCACTGAATGTCGGAGGTTGAAGTCTACCAAACCTCTCCAACCGATGTTGCTCGTCATCAGGAATCGCTGGGACCACATGAGCTGAGGCTGGTGCGATTGGTGCAGCCCGCTGAACTGGCTGAGCTGGAGCTGCCTCTGGTACCTGTAAGCCCTGAACTACCGGCTCTGGCGTGCGAGCAACGGAGGTATGATTTCCTCCCGATGCTTGAGAAGAAGCTACTACAGTAGAGGTCGCAACCACCTGGGCTAAGCTAGTGCACACTGATAGGATCTGTGCTAAGGTCTCCTGGAGACCCGGTATCACAATAAGCATTGACGGTGCCTGAACCTGAGCTGCTGGGATGCCTGTAACTGGAACCTGATCCACTGGCATTGGGATCTGACCCTGAGTCTGGTCAACTGGTGGGTCAGCCGGTGCTGTCACTGTTGCCCTGTTTCTGCCATGACCAAGGCCTCTAGTTGCCACTGGTGGTCGTCCACCACGTCCATTAGCACGGGTTCTCGCCATGTGCGAGAGAATGAAATATGAAAAATTTTGTTTCACGATAAAACAAACCGCACGATATGAATCCAAGGAAGTGAGGTGTTTCCTAAAAATTCAGTAGCCTCCCGAGGATAGATACGGACGTCTACGTACCGATTTGCGAGAGCCTACTAAATTGGCTCATGATTCGCGAGGCCTATTAACCTAGGCTCTGATACCAACTTGTCACGACCCAAACCTGGTCGTGATGGCGCCCAACCCTAAAGCTAGGCAAGCGAAACCAACAATTGTTTCATATTTAACAACATGTCACAAAAGGACAAATTCAAGAAGGATATGAGAGTTTATAATAATACTCCAATAATATTAATAGAATAAAAATACTGAGAAGTTTGAACACCGAAAATAACACTCCCAAATGATCTGGGGTCACGAGTCTAGAGACTCTAAGCAAAAACCGAATAATAATAGGAATAGCTGAACAAAATACTCAAGTCTGAAAGTATATAGATAATAAACGAAAATAAAGAGAGAAGCTAGGTCCTGCGAACGACAGCAACTACCTCAGCAACTTGAATACTCTGTAAGAAACTGGACTGCTCGTCTAGACCTCCGGCGTACCTGAATCTGCACACAAAGGTGTATAAAGTAGGGGTGAGTACTAAGTCCTTAGTGAGTAAAAAGCATATAAAATAGCTGAAAGTAAGAAATCCACAAAATACCACAGAGCAAAGCTAAAACTAAAAGTCCGATACCTATCATGAACTAACAATAACAACAAACCACAGATAACACAAGTAATTAACAAAGCAAGAATGCAATGCAATGCACATGACCGCTACGGCGCGTAGCCCGATCCGTTTAGCATTGATGGCGCTCACTGGGGGTGTATACAGACTCTGGAGGGGCTCTCTCAGCCTAAGTGCAACATTCATATCATCCACTGCGGCATGCAGCCCGATCCGTACTCAGTCCACAATATGCATATGAGTCACACAACAGTTCAATTTATTTATTTTCCATTTTCCAATTCATTAACAAGGAAAAATTCTTTAGATTGTTTAATTTTCCAAGAACAGGTGACTTAGAATTTCATAGTAGTGATTTCAAACCAAGACTGAGATCAATAATTTTACAAATCATGCTATCACATAGATATTTATCCCCTAAGGATACTACAGGTCGGCACAAGGCCCTAATCATGGCATATAGCCCACATATATACTCAACACATAGTGCATTTAAATTGCCAATATAGTATTATTCTTGTTCGGGATGGACCTAGTCTCAATCCCCAGTTATAATCAATTCTACACCTGTCATGGGATGCGAGTCATGCTCTAAATAGCGTCACAATGTGATAAGCCGGGATTTCAAACCCTCAGGCTATCATATATACCAACTACGCACCTCTAACCGGCCGTGGACTCGTCCTCAATGCCTTTTCCTTTTGAATTTGCCTACTCGCACATCAAATCTAGTCAAAACCACAGCGAATACATAAATATGGGTCAAATAAACATAACCTAATCAAATTTACTCGAAAAGCATAACAATTCACAAAGTTGGTAAAACCCGAGCCCCGGCCCACTTCTCAAAAAAATTCAAAAATTATACCAACGGATTCCTCATCTTGCCACAAGTCCGTGCATATAAAATTTATTGAAATCGGAGTTCGAATGGCCTTTCAAAATCTAAAAATTTGTTTTCTTAATTTAAGCCCTAGTTCTTCACAATTTCTACCCAAATTCATGAATTTTGGTGTTGATTCTAGCATAAAATCACATTTTCGAGTCAAGAAACTTACCTCCAAGTGATACCCATTTGAAAACTCTCTTCAAATCTCTCAAAACCCTCTCTTGGCGGAGTAAAAATGATGGAATTATGTTTTGGGTCGCATCTGATTTTTACTTAATTGTTCTGTCACTGACGTTTTCTTCCATGCGATGTAATGCCTCTCCTGCAATCACATAGAGTAAATTTTCCCGGCCCATTTTTCCTTCTCCGCGATCGGAATTTACTGTACGCGATCACACTATGTAATTTCCTAAGCCTATGCGATCACAGACCACTTCATGCGATCGCATAGAGCATTTTTTCTGGGCTACTCAAATCCCTTCTATGCGATCGCATCAGCACCTATTGCGATCGCACTGCCCTATTTCCTTAACCTATGCGATTGCACATCCCGTCACGCGATTGCATAGAGCAAATTTTTACCCCCTTCAGGTCCTTCTATGCGATCGCAGTCTGTCTGCAATTTTCTGCTGCATTATTCATGTTAAAAACTTCCCGTTGGGCATCCGAAATCACCCCGAGACCCTCGGGGCCTCAACCAAATGCACAGATCTTTCACGTTACTTCATTCCAACTTGCTCTCAACATAAAAACACCATCATAAACATCAAAATCATCGAATTCTCAAGGATTCAAGCTTAAGTTTCACTAAAACTTCCGAAACTTGTATTTAATCTAAAACCCGACCTAAACACCATCGAATGATCTGAAATTTTGCAAGCATATCCAAAATCACCTCACGGAGCTACTGCAACTCTCGGAATTTTATTCTGAGCCCCGGATCAAAATCTCATCTACTATCCGGAATTCGCTAAAATTCAACCTTAGCCAATTTAAACCTAAATCTACACCGGACCTCCGAATTCAATTCTGATTGTTATCCTAAGTCATAAATCATCCCCCGAAACTAGTCGAATCATTGGAAAGCTGTTCCGAGATTTCTAACTCATCAGTCAATATTCGGTTGACTTTTCCAAACTAACCTTCCCATAAAAAGGTTTATTGCCTCATTTCAAAGCGAAATCTACCCGATTTATTTCGAACTCTCCAAACACATAAAATGAAACATATGAAAGCATAAACCGAGTAAAATGGGACGGTAACTCTCGTCACAACGAGTCGGATTGTTACATTAAATTATTACCTAACCTTACTAACTTTGTCCCAAAATGCCAAGTGGCCAATTGTGAGGTTGTCACTTGACTTAATGTGGATGCATTTTTTTTATGATAATATATAGATAGATTATGCAATGCAATTATAAACCTATTACCTATTTGTAAGTCATTTTCACAAATTAGATTTGATAACTATTTTAAAGATTCGGGAACTAATGACATATAATACAAGAAATTATAAATAATTATTTGTAGGAAGAGAATTGATAATACAAATAAGTATGCGAATAATTTGCTTTAGTAAAGAGATGTCACGACCCGAATTTCCCCCACCATTGGGATCGTGATGATGCCTACTCGTGGTAGCTAGGCAAGTCAATTCACTCAACATATTCGTGTTCATACCATCATTTTTGTTCTCATATTTAATAGTAAGAACAATACTCAAATTTTTAAATGCGTAAGTCTTTCGAATAAGAGATGAATAATAGTGTAAAGTAACTGACACAAATCCTCTACCCAATATGTGGAGTCACAAACTCATGAACTACTAAGGAATAACTACACATAATGGCCTAAAAGAAAATAAGTAATAACCGTCTATCTCGGAACAATGAGACCCCATCAATAATAAAAGTAAATAAAGGAGACGTCGGGCCTGCGGACGCCTGCAAGCTACCTCGGTCTCGGAAGTACAGTAATCCCGTTAGTATACTACTGCTGCTGCTGCTACTCAAAACCTGGACATATGCAAAAATGCACAGAATTGTAGTATCAGCACAACCAACCCCAGGTGCTGGTAAGTGCCCGGCCTATCCCGACGAAGTAGTGACAATGCTAGGACTAGACACTCACATAAACCTGTGCAATTTCATATACATATATACCAATTTAAGCAGTAAATATCGATTAATACAACTAACAAAAGAGGTATCATGCTGGGGGGAACACAATCAACAACATATAATAAATCAATAAAGAGAATCAGAGTGTAATAAAAATAGCTATCACCAAAACAAGAAATTTTATTGTTGCACGGCATCACCCTTCGTGCGTTTACTCTCATCCTCACCAAATAAGCAAATCAAAGTGAACGGCATCACCCTTCATGCTTTTACTCTCATTCTCACCAAATAAGCAAATAAAAGTGCACGATATCACCATTCGTGCTTTTACTCTCATCCTCACCAAATAAGCAAATAAAAGTGCACGGCATCACCCTTCGTGCTTTTACTCTCATCCTCACATCCATGGCACGGCATGATCCTTCGTGCATGGTTTAAATAACAACGGCACGCAATGTTCCTTTCTGCATAATCAGTAAAACAAGGCACGGCATGATCCTGCATGCATAATCAGTAAAACAAGGCACGACATGATCCTTCGTGCATAAGCAATAAACAAGGCACAACATGATCCTTCGTGCATAATCAATAAAACAAGGCGCGGCATGATCCTTCGTGCATAATCAATAAAACAAGGCACGACATGATCCTTCGTGCATAATCAATAAACAAGGCACGACATCACCCTTCGTGCATTATCACTCTTCCTCACCCAAATAACAATCACAGTTAAGGGCAAAAGAATGAAACAAATAATATGAACCGTCCCGGCAAGGGAAACAATAATCATCACAATAAAGTTCCGGCAACGGAAACCATAATCAACTTCACAATAAATTCCCGACAAGGGAAACAATAATCAACTTCACAATAAAGTCCCGGCAAGGGAAACAATAATTAACTTCACAATATATGTCAATAGACAACTCACGGTCATGTTAGACGCTAGTGTATAGATGCTCGTCACCACAGCCTATACACCGCACTCAATCACATAGCAATTAGCACATTCAATCATATTCCCTCAAGCTAGGATAGATCAAACACTTACCTCGACGGCTTATAGTCCACTCAATCCTCAAGAAATACTTATCATCTCGAATTTGGCTCCAAATCAATCGTATCTATACACAATTTATTTAATATCATCAATTCTACTCAACAAACCAGCCCAATTGCCTAATTAAAGTATTTTTAACATGTTGTCCAAAAATTGTAAAATTGACCCCAGGTCTGCTTTGTCAAAAAATTCTGAAAATTATACCAATGGATTCCTCGTCTCGACACGAGTCCGTACATATAAATAACGCCAACATTGGAGTCCGTTTGACCCCTCAAATCGACCCCTAAAGGTCTCATAATTCTAGGCCCCAAAATCCTATTTTTTCTGCTATTTTCATGAATTAAAGAATGGGATTGTGGTTTATAATCACCCATAAACGAGTTTTAACAATAAAATCACTTACCTCTGTGATACCCCACTGATTTTCTATTTTAAAGATCACCTCAGAACCTTCTTCCCGTTCAAAAATTGGAAAAGAACTCGAACTGCTTATTATAGGTATACTATTCACGCGTTTTACTGCTCCCAATGGATTCCTTGTGAAATTCTAATGAATTTAGGATTTTGAATCACTCAATTTGACCTTATAATGAAGGAGATATGTAGGTTTTAAGATTTGCAAATGGTGCAACTTTTTAATACGCCGTCAGGGGCAATTTCGTCATTAACCTTAAAATCTGGGAAACCTTAGTAAAATGGCCATAAAATCCTCATACGATATCCAAATTCGATGATTCTTTTTGCTACGGGTCCGTAATTACGATACGGATCTAGTGATTCATTCAAAACAGTAATCTAAGCTCATTTATTCAATATGGTATCATTTATGCTTGAAGAAACGATGTCGAAGCATAAGAAAACGAGCATAACGCAACCCAAACATATCCGAAACACGTCAAACGACGTTCATTTTCGACCAAACTTTACATGAAGTGCTTAAACAATATATAAGACTTGTACCGGGCATCAAAACAAAAATACGAGCCGGATACCATGGTCTTTTAATTAATTTTCCTTTCCATTTTCATTAATAATTTAAGAAAAATAATTTCACAGAAAAATTCATATCTTGGGCTCTAGGCCTCGGAATTCGACTCCGGACGCATGCCCTGGTCCAATACTTTTCTACGGACCTTCCAGGACCGTTCGATCTCGTGTCCAGGTCCGTTTACCAAAAATGTTGACCGAAGTCAACTATATCAATATTAATATCAAATTTCTTCAAATTTTCCATAGAATTCACATATTTTAACATAAAACAATTTCGGCTACGTGCCCGGACTACGCACTTAAATCGAGGAAATATAAAGTAAAGTTTTTAAGGCCTCGAAAGCGCAGAACAGATAAGGAAAGCAGGTGATAACCCTTTGGGTCGTCACATCCTCCACCTCTAAAACAATCGTTCATCCTCGAACGGACAAGAGAAGGAAGTACCTGAGTCGGGGAACAATTGTGGGTAACGGCTACGCATATCAGACTCGGACTCCCAAGTTGATGCCTCAGGAGGCTGACCTCTCCACTGGACAAGCACGGAAGAAAAACTCTTCGACCTCAACTATCGAACCTGCCGGTCTAGAATGGCCAGCGGCTCCTCCTCGTAAGATAGATCCTTGTCCAATTGGATAGTATTGAAGTCTAATACATGTGTAGGATCATTGTGGTATCTCCGAAGCATAAATACATGAAAACCTGGGTGCACGGCTGATAAGCTAGGTGGCAGTGCAAGTCTGTAAGCCACCTCCCCCACTCGGTCTAGAATCTCAAATGGACCAATATACCTAGGGCTAAGCTTGCCCTTCTTTCCGAACCTCATCAAGCCCTTCATAGGCGATACTCGGAGCAATACCCGCTCACCAACCATGAAATCCACATCTCGGACCTTACGATCCGCATAAGTCTTCTATCTGGACTGAGCTGAACGCAACCTCTCCTGGATAGTCTTGACCTTGTCTAAGGCCTCCTGAACTAAGTCTGTACCCAACAACCGAGCCTCTCCCAGCTCAAACCATCCGACTGGAGACCGATATCGCCTACCATACAACGCCTCATACGAACCCATCTGAATGCTAGACTGGTAGCTGTTGTTGTAGGAAAACTCTCCTAATGGCAGAAACTGGTCCAACAAGCCTCCAAAATCAATGAAAAAGGCTCGGAGCATGTCCTCTAGGATCTAAATAGTCCTTTTGGACTAACCGTCTGTCTGAGGATGAAAAGTTGTACTCAACTAAACCTGGGTGCCTAACTCCTGCTGGACCGCTCTCCAGAAACGCGAGTTAAACTATGTACCCCAATCTGAGATAATAGACACCGGCAACCCATGAAGCGAACAATCTCCCGGATGTAAATCTCTGCTAACTTCCGATGAGTAAGAGACAGATACTAGAATGAAATATGCTGACTTGGTCAGCCTATCAACAATGGCCCAAATAGTATCAAACTTCTTCCGAGTCAACGGAAGTCCAGTAATGGAATCTATTGAAATCCACTCCCAATTCCACCAGGGAAGCTCAATTCTCTGAAACACACCACCAGGCCTCTGATGTTCCTATTTGACCCGCTGACAATTCAAACACTGAGCGACATACGCAACAATGTCCTTTTTCATTCTATGCCACCAATAATGCTGCCACAAGTCCTGATACATCTTCGCGGCACCCCGGTGAATAAAATACTGAGAACTATGGGACTCTGCTAAAATCAACTCTCGAATCCTTTCAATATTGGGCACGCAAACTCACCTCTGCAATCTCAATACCCCATCATCACCTGTGGTTACCTTTGTAGCACTTCCCCGCTACACCCTATCTCTCAGAACACACAAATGGGGATCATCGAACTGCCGTTCACGGATATGCTCCAATAGAGAAGAACGAGCAGCCGTGCAAGCCAACACTCTGCTAGGCTCAGAAATATGTAATCTCAAAAATCGGTTGGCTAAGGCCTGAACAACTAAGCAAGCGGTCTCTGGCTGACCGTAATGAAAGCAAGCCTACCCATGCTGGCAGACTTTCTACTCAATGCATCAGCCACTACATTGGCCTTACCTGGGTGATATAAGATAGTAACGTCAAAACTTTTAGCAACTCTAGCCATCTCCTCTACCGCACATTTAACTCCTTCAGCTTGAACAAGTACTGAAGACTCTTGTGATCCGTGTATACCTCATACGCCACACCATATAAATAATGCCTCTAAAATTTTCAAGGCATGAACAACCGCTGCCAACTCTAGGTCATGAACCAGATAATTATTCTCATGGATTTTTAACTGCCACGAAGCATAGGTAAGGACCTTGCCATCCTGCATCAACACTACACCAAGCCCAATATGGGAAGCATCACAATAGACTGTATAAGGTCCCAAACCTATGGGCAAAACCCATACTCATACCATGGTCAAGGCTGTCTTGAGCTTCTAAAAGCTCACATCACATTCATCTGCCCATTCGAACTGGACATCTTTCTGGATCAATATGGTGTGACGACCCAAAGGGTCATCACTGGTTTTATTAATCATTTCGAGTTTCTCAGGTCGTGAAAACCTCATTTATAGTTGCCTCGATTTGAGTGCGCAGTTCGGGCGTGAAGTTGGAAAATTTTATTGTTGAAATATGTGAAATTTTTGAAGAATTTTGATAATAATATTGATATGGTTGACTTTGTTCAATATTTTTGGTAAACGGACTCGGACCCGTGATTTGACGGTCTCAGAAAATCTGTAGAATAATATGGAACTTGGGCGTATGCTCGGAATTGAAATCTGAGGTCTAGAACCCCGGTAAAAGAATTTTTCTGTTAAATTATTTTCTGAAAATGGTTAAGGAAAATGAAACTGAATTTTGATTAAAAAGTACTGGCATCGGGCTCGTATTTTGGTTCTAACTCCCGGTACAAGTCTATGTATTGGTTAAGCGCTTCCTGTAAAGTTTGGTTGAAAACGGACGTCGTTTGACGTGTTTCGGCCTTAAATTGGAAATTTTGGAAATTATGAAATTTGAAAGAATTCTTGAGTTTTAAGGCTCAATTCATTGATTTTGATGTTATTTTAGCAATTTGATCGCGCGAGCAAGTTCGTATGTTGTTTTTGAGTTAGTGTGCATATTTGGTTTGGAGCCCCGAGGGCTCGGGAGTGTTTCAGAGGTGGTTCGGGGTGTTTTTGGACTTAGGAAACTGGCAGATTTTCTACAATTTTTACATAGACACTTTACTCTACGCGATCACGGCCTTGTACACGCGATCGCACTACCTTGTCAAATTACTCAACGCGATCGCAGTCGTCTGTACACGATCGCGTACCTTCCTATTCTTCTTCAACGCGATCGCAGCCGTCTGCACGCGATCGCGTAACTTTCTGTTCTCCTTCAATGCGATCGCGACCCTGTTCACGCGATCGCGTAGTACAAACAAGCCACCCCAGTGAAATTCTTCTAAGCGATCGCAGCACTGACCATGCGATCGCGTAGTGTTGAATGTTTGCCTTTTGCGATCGCGACCCTATTCACGCGATCGTGTAGAACAAAATCGTTGCCTAGTGAATTTAATCCCAAACAGAACAGAAACGGGATAAAAATCCCATTTCTGTTCTACTCTCTTCTCCACAGCTCCTTGGGCGATTTTTGAGCGATTCTTCATCAAACTTCTTGGGTAAGTGATTCTTAACTCTTTTTCTTCATTTTCCATCAATATTATTTGAATTTCTAAGCCTAAATAGGTGTAAATGGGTAGAAAAATTGAGAATTGAGTATAGTAAGGGTTTTCAAAGAATTTGCGATCTAGACCTCGTTTTGGAGTCGAACTTAAGAACAAATTGTATATTTGAACTCATGGATGATTGGGTGAACTTATTTTGGTTCGAAACTTGAGTTTCGAATATGCGGGCCCGTGGTCGATTTTTACTATTCCGGGCAGAATGTTGTAAAAATTATAATTGGCCATATGAATTAGTTTGTTGAGTAGTGTTGATGATATTAAATCAATTGTGTATAGATACGATTGGATTCGAGCCAAATTCGAAAGGAAAAGGCATTGCTACAGATTGAATTGTTCATAAACTTTCGAGGTAAGTGTTTGTTCTATCCTAGCTCAGGGAATAGGGATTGAGTTTATGTGTAAATTGTGATATGTGGAGTCCGGCGTATAGGCATGGTGACGAGTATCTATACGTTGGGGATCGAGTATGACCGTGAGTCTTAAAAATGGATTAAATTCTTATTAATCCTAAGTGATTATGTGAAGTGAAATTATTAATGGTTTTATACCGGTAAAATACATATAGATTATTGATGTTAAGAGTTATTGGTATTACACCGGTAACGGGGATGTATCGTTGATTCATTATCATTTATTGGTTTTATACCGGTAAAGTGCATATAAATTGTTGATTAAGAGTCATTGGTATTACACTGGTAATATAAATATTGTTAAAGTGAAGATTATTTGCTTAATGATGCAGAGATTATTGGTTAAATGCCGGTAATATATATATATATTTATGAATTGGGATCGTGTGGCGCGCCGACCACTTATATATTAATGAATTGGGATCGTGTGGCGCGCCGACCACTTATATGATAAGAAATGGGATCGTGTGGCACGCCGACCACAAAGTGAGTTAAATCTTGGCATTGGCCATAGTTGCCGGTAGCCTACAAGTTGGTATCAGAGCACTAGGTTGCATAGGTCTCACAACTCACGAACAACCTTAGTAGAGTCTGAGGGATCGGTACGGAGACGTGTGTATTTATCCCTTAGAAGCTACAGAGTTAGGAAATGTTCACCGTCATTCTTTCCTATCGTGCGAGTTTGTTCTTCAAATGTTAAGTTGAATTTCTACTCTTGTCTTCCGACGAATGGCAAAGGCATGTACCGCTTCTTCAGCCGACAATGGCACAGGTTGGTGATAGATCAACGATGCCTTCAGAAGCTTTATGGAGTTTCGGATAAGTTTCACCAAACTCTTCGCTATCTCCTTCAGTGGTGCATCTTTTTAGAACCCAAGGTAAATTATTGACAGTTGCTATGAGATATTGCAGAACGCGGGAATAGTTGAAAGCGAAAGGGTTGATTTTACTGTGTTTCGGGTAGCGAGTGAAGTAGTGGAAACATAATGTATTTACTAACCGGCTGTGGTTTTAATGGACCTTGACGTCCGGTTGATTTATTTGAAGTTGTGAAGGATAATTATTGTGGACTATCAGATGTTGTGACTTTGACTTATAGCCAAAAGGGGGAAATCCACTATTAGTGAATGGACCGAATGGCCATGTGTTATGTCAGTTTTGGCTTGGAATGTATACATATGGTATGGAAAGGTTCCCCAAATAAATTATGCCTGTTTGAGGCTTAGTACCCTGCAGGGGGTAAGAATCGGCCCAAAGAGTAATAAAGAGTATATGAGAAAATGAGGTAGTTCAACAGTGTCAAGCTAGCATAGCAAAAGAGGTAATTGGTCGTCAATGTTTGTGACAAGCCTATGAAGAGGGCAGACCGGCTATGCGACATTATCTACTCAATCCTATTTGTAAAAGTGTTTGGAGGAGTTACCTCCCTGACTCTTTGAAAGGTGTGGTATGTATGATCTGAACGATCATGCCAGGTTATTATGACAGTGTCCGAATATGCCGTCATGTCCAATAAGTTAGCTGAGCCTCAAAGGAATTGTTGTGAATGGGGCATATTGGAGAAATATAATTTACGAAGGCACTCAAGCTACGTGCCCGATGCAGTCAATACTTAACTCACATGACCAACCAGGGTTAGAGGTCAGGATGTTTGAGGCGGAGGTAAGACTCTTAGAGGTAGAGATCTAGTTGTTGACATAATTTTTATGGTGTGACTGAGGTCACTACACCAGATGAGGTTATCACATGTACAATTCTGATTGTTATAAAAGGAATATGTTTCCTCAATTTGATTTGATCTTTGAAGAATTGAGGCAAGTCCTCTTAATATGCTCCGCTCATGAGTGAGCTTCGAAATCATCAAATCTACTTATGCGAAAACTCACGCTGTGCTATTAAATGGGGATAATTATCCCTATTATTATGTGTTGGTCACTAGGAATATTGATGAGTGTGAAAGTGACTTTATATTATTTACTACAATGGGAATTGATGTAATTCCTGAAATAATGGTTAAATTGTATACCCTGTCGGTATGAGGATTATTTTATGCCGTGATACTCTTTGACGGACAATAGTTGAAAAGAAGAAAGAAAGGAAATGAAAAAAAAAACATCAGTGGCACAATGTTCAAATACTTGTGATTTAGAGTGGAGGATGAGATCCTCAAAATTTTTGTATAACGTGAAAATATTTGTTTTAAAAACCGAGCTGCAAGCTGCAGTGAATATTATATGAGGACAAGGTCCTGGTGGTGAAAAGTTTGTGTTTAAAATTTTCCCTTTCTGAAAATAAAAATCTAGCACAATATCCTAAATTTGAGCCATGCCTGTTAGGATTATTTGACAATTCTTGCATAGTTTCTATTCATATCTAACCATTTCTATTTTGTAACCATGGAGTTATAGACTTTGAGAGGAGCACCAGCTAAGAATAAATATGACTCATTAATTCGGGAAAGTAATCATGAGGTTTTCATACCTCATTGTGAGTAAAGTGGGAGTTTTAGAATAAGATATTTGATAACAGGGTTAATTGACAATGTTGTAATTTAGGAACAACTCTTATGGCGAGAGTCATGATTATGTGCATACGTATGAGGTGTTCGTGCCTTATGTTGACTTGTCGTTGTAGTCATCATTGTTGCCATATTGACATACTCCCGCAGTCAAGAAGAGCATGTACAACATCTCAGAGTGGCTTTGCAGACCCTGAAAAATAGCCAACTATATGCACAATTTTCAAAAATCTCAAGACAGCCTTGACCACAACACCGATATTGGTTTTACCCATATGTACGGGACCTTATACTATTTATTGTGATGCTTCTTGTATTGGGTTTGGTGCAGTGTTAATGCAGGATGGCAAGGTTATTGCCTATGCTTCGAGGCAGTTGAAGGTTCATAAAAAGAACTATCCAGTGCATGATCTACAATTGGTGGCGATTATTTACGCATTGAAGATCTGGAGGCATTATTTGTATGGTGTAGCATGTGAAGTATATACCGATCATAAGAGTCTTTAGTATTTGTTTAAGCAGAAAGAGTTGAATTTGAGGCAGAGAAGGTGGCTAGAATTGCTGAAAGATTATGATGTCACCATTTTATATCATCCGGGAAAAGCAAACGTGGTAGCCGACGCTTTGAGTAGGAAGTCAACCAGTATGGGCAGTCTTGCTTATATTCCAGTCAATCAGAGACCACTTGCTTTGGATGTTTAGTCCTTGGCCAACCGATTTGTGAGGTTGGATATTTCTGAACCTAGTCGAGTACTAGCTTGCACGATCGCTCGCTCTTCATTATTGGAGCATATTCGTGATCAACAATATAATGATTCTTATTTATGTGACCTTAGAGATAAGGTTCAGTGAGGAGGTGCTAAACATGTCACCCTAGATGTTGATTGGATTCTGAGGATGAAAGGGCGCATTTGTGTGCCAAATATTGATGAGCTTAGAGGATTGATTCTAGAAGAAGCTCACAGTTCGCGGTATTCTATTCATCGAGGCACAACGAAAATGTATCAAGATTTGCGGCAACATTATTGGTGGAGCAGAATGAAAAAGGATATTGTGGCATATGTGGCAATGTGTCTTAATTGTCAGCAGGTTAAGTATGAACATCAGAGACCTGGTGGTTTATTTCAGAGAATTGAACTTCCTGAATGGAAGTGGGAGTGAATCATAATGGACTTCGTTTCTGGACTTCCGGTGACTCGGAAGAAGTTTGATATTGTTTGGGTGATTGTTGATAGGCTAACCAAGTCAGCTCATTTTGTTCCTATTGCCACTACCTATTCATCCGAGAGGTTAGCTGAGATTTATATCAGGGAGATCATTCGCCTTCATGGTGTGCCAATCTCTATTATTTCAGATCGAGGTGCACAGTTTACCTCACATTTCGGGAAGGCGGTTCAACGAGAGTTGGGAACGCAAGTTCTGCTAAGTACAGCCTTTCATCCCCAGACGGATGGTAAGTCTGAGAGGACTATTCAGATACTGGATGATATGCTACGGGCGTGTGTTATTGATTTTGGAGGTTCGTGGGATCAATTCCTGCCTTTGACAGAGTTTGCTTATAATAATAGTTATCAATCGAGTATCCAGATGGCTCCTTATAAAGCATTGTATGGTAGGCGGTGTCGTTCTCCGGTTGGATGGTTTGAATCGGGAGAAGCTCGGTTATTGGGCACAGATTTAGTTCAAGAGGCCTTAGATAAGGTCAAGATTATTCAAGATAGGCTTCGC
Organism: Nicotiana noctiflora; assembly: GCA_032618575.1. NCBI lineage: Eukaryota > Viridiplantae > Streptophyta > Magnoliopsida > Solanales > Solanaceae > Nicotiana > Nicotiana noctiflora. The sequence goes on from JASVEL010010578.1 coordinate 60,870, forward strand.
ACAGCTCAATCCAGGCAAAAGAGCTATGCAGATCGCAAGGTTCGAGATATAGCTTTCATGATTGGGGAGCGAGTATTTTTTCGAGTGTCGCTTATGAAGGGCGTGATGAGATTTGGAAAGAAGGGCAAACTTAGCCCTAGGTTTATTGGCCCATTCGAGAATTCTTGATCGTGTGGAAGAGGTGGAATATAAACTTGCCTTGCCACCTAGCTTATTAGCTGTGCATCCAATGTTTCATGTATCCATGCTTCGAAAATATCACGGCGATCCATCGCACGTGTTAGATTTCAGCACTGTCCAATTGGACAAAGATCTGTCCTATGAGGAGGAGCCGGTAGCTATTCTAGATCGGCAGGTTTGACAGTTGAGGTTGAAGAGTTTTCCTTCTGTGCGAGTTCAATGGAGGGGTCAGCCTCCTGAGGCATCGACCCGGGAGTCCGAGTCTGACATGCGGAGCCGATATCCTCATCTATTCCATGACTCAGGTACTTCTTTCTTTTGTCCGTTCAAGGACGAACGGTTGTTTTAAAGGTGGAGAATGTGACGATCCAAAGGGTCATCACTGGTTTTATTAATCATTTCGAGCTTCTGAGGTCCTGAAAACCTCATTTATAGTTGCCTCGATTTGCGTTCGCAGTTCGGGTGCGAAGCTGGAAAATTTTATTGTTGAAATATGTGAAGTTTTTGAAGAATTTTGATAATAATATTGATATGGTTGACTTTGGTCAACATTTTTGGTAAACGGACCCGGACCCGTGATTTGACAGTCTCAGAAAATCCGTAGAAAAATATGGAACTTGGGCATATGCTCGGAATTGAAATCCGAGGTGTAGAACCCCGGTAAAAGAATTTTTCTGTTAAATTGTTTACTGAAAATGTTTAAGGAAAATGAAACTGAATTTTGATTAAAACGTACTGGCATCGGGCTTGTATTTTGGTTCCGACACCCGGTACAAGTCATATGTATTGGTTAAGCGCTTCCTGTAAAGTTTCGTTGAAAACGGACGTCGTTTGACGTGTTTCGGCCTTAAATTGGAAATTTTGGAAATTATGAAATTTGAAAGAATTCTTGAGTTTTAAGGCTTAATTCATTGATTTTGATGTTATTTTAGCGATTTGATCACGCGAGCAAGTTTGTATGATGTTTTTGAGTTAGTGTGCATATTTAGTTTGGAGCCCCGAGGGCTCGAGAATGTTTCGGAGGTGGTTCGGGGTGTTTTTGGACTTAGGAAACTGGAAAAGTTTCTGCAATTTTTACACAGACACTTTACTCTACGCGATCGCGGCCTTGTACACGCGATCGCACTGCCTTGTCAAATTACTCAACGCGATCGCAGCCGTCTGTACGCGATCGCGTACCTTCCTGTTCTTCTGCAACGCAATCGTAGCCGTCTGCACGCGATCGCATAGCTTTTTGTTCTCCTTCAACGCGATCGCGACCCTGTTCACGCGATCGCGTAGTACAAACAAGCCACCCCAGTGAAATTATACTACGCGATTGCAGCACTGACCACGCAATCGCGTAGTGTTGAACGTTTGCCTTCCGCCATCGCGACCCTGTTCACGCGATCGCGTAGAACAAAATCGTTGCCCAGTGAATTTAATCCCAAAACAGAACATGAACGGGATGAAAAATCCCATTTCTGTTCAACTCTCTTCTCCACAACTCCTTGGGCAATTTTTGAGCGATTCTTCATCAAACTTCTTGGGTAAGTGATTCTTAACTCTTTTTCTTCATTTTCCATCAATATTATTTGAATTCCTAAGCCTACATAGGTGTAAATGGGTAGAAAAATTGAGAATTGAGTATAGCAAGGGTTTTCAAAGAATTTGCGATCTAGACCTCGTTTTGGAGTTGAACTTAAGAACAAATTGTATATTTGAACTCATGGATGATTGGGTGAACTTATTTTGGTTTGAAAGTTGAGTTTCGAATATGCGGGCCCGGGGTCGATTTTTACTATTCCGGGCAGAATGTTGTAAAAATTATAATTGGCCATATGAATTAGTTTGTTGAGTAGTATTGATGATATTAAATCAATTGTGTATAGATACGATTGGATTGGAGCCAAATTCGAAAGGAAAAGGCATTGCTACGGATTGAATTGTTCGTAAACTTTCGAGGTAAGTGTTTGTTATATCCTAGCTTGAGGGAATAGGGATTGAGTTTATGTGTAAATTATGATATGTGGAGTCCGGCGTATAGGCATGGTGACGAGTATCTATACGTTGGGGATCGAGCATGACCGTGAGTCTTAAAAATGGATTAAATTCTTATTAATCCTAAGTGATTATGTGAAGGGAAATTATTAATGGTTTTATACCGGTAAAATACATATAGATTATTGATGTTAAGAGTTATTGGTATTACACCGGTAACGAGGATGTATCGTTGATTCATTATCATTTATTGATTTTATACCGGTAAAGTGCATATAAATTGTTGATTAAGAGTCATTGGTATTACACCGGTAACGGGGATGTCTCGTTGATTTATTGTCATTTGTTGGTTTTGCACCGGTAATATAAATATTGTTAAAATGAAGATTATTGGCTTAATGCCGGTAATATATATATATATATATATATCGGTAATATATATATATATTTATGAATTGGGATCGTGTGGCGCGCCGACCACTTATATATTAATGAATTGGGATCGTGTGGCGCGCCGACCACTTATATGATAAGAAATGGGATCGTGTGGCACGCCGATCACAAAGTGATTTAAATCTTGGCATTGGCCATAGTTGCCGGTAGCCTATCGATACATTTGGGAGCGGGTGGTACGCCTACCACAAGGTATAATTTATTGATATATTTGGGAGCGGGTGGTACGCCTACCACAAGATATGAAAAGCCTATTGATACAATTGGGAGGGGGTGGTACGCCTACCACAAGATATAATTTGTTGTTACAGTTGGGAGCGGGTAGTACGCCTACCACGAGATATGAAATGAAAAAGGAATTGAGACATGAAAGTAAGATTTGTTCCGTTGACCAGATTACTCTGGATATTTTGAGTTAATGACTGTTATTTTAGAGCAGATTCTTTCTTTACAAAAGTTCGATAAAATTTTTTCTGTTGTATATGTGTCACGACCCGGATTTCCCACCATCGGAGTCATGATGGCGCCTACTAAATGGAAGCTAGGCAAGCCAAATATTAATTACACCTCCATTAATTACCAAATTCTTATTAAGACTTATTATTAAAAACATATAAATTACAAAGGAATAATCAAAATTAGCGGAAGACTTAGTCAAATATGATAAAGAAAAACCCAAACATGATACACTACCCAAGACCGGTGTCACAATACTCACGAACTTCTAAGAATAATACACATAATTGTCTGAAAGAAAATACAAGCTGTTTATCTCGATTACATGAGATAACGGAATGAAAAGCATAGATAGAAGAGACAACGGGTCCTGCGGACGCCTGCAAGGCTACCTCGTAGTGTCAGTAGTCGGAAAATCCACAAGTCACTACTGCCGCTGCTGCTGTCCATAACCTGTATCTGCGCAAAAAGAGCGCAGAGTGTAGTATCAGCACAACCGACCCCATGTGCTGGTAAGTGCCTGGCCTATCCCAGCGAACTAGTGACAAGGCTAAGGCCAGTCACCCACATAAATCTGTACAGTTGCAATATACATATATACACAATACATTTATAAGGAAAGACTCTGCTCTGAAATAACAGTCAATAACTCACGATATCCAGGATAATCTAATCAATAGAATAAATCTTACTTTCATGTCTCAATTCCTCTCTCATTTCATATCTCGTGGTAGGCGTACCACCCGCTCCCAACTATCACGGTAATTACCTCTTGTGGTAGGCGTACCACCCGCTCCCAAATATATCAATAGGCTACCGGCAACTATGGCCAATGCCAAGATTTAAATCACTTCGTGGTCGGCGTGCCACACGATCCCATTTCATATTATATAAGTGGTCGGCGCGCCACACTATCCCAATTCATAAATATATAAGTGGTCGGCGCGCCACACGATCCCAATTCATAAATATATATATATTACCGGCATTTAGCCAATAATCTCTATATCAACAATATTTATAATTACCGGTTTTAAACCAATAATTGATAATAATTTCAACAATTTATCTTCATTACCGGTATAACACCAATAACTCTTAATCAACAATTTATTCATAACTAAATTCCTATTCCTTCAAGCTAGGATAGAACAAACACTTACCTCGAAAGTTTACGAACGATTCAATCCGTAGCAATGCCTTTTCCTTTCGAATTTGACTCCAATCCAATCGTATCTATACACAATTGATTTAATATCATCAATACTACTCAACAAACTAATTCCTAAGACCAATTACAACATTTACAACATTCTGCCCGGAATAGTAATTTTCGACCCCGGGCCCACATGGTCAGAACTCGGGGTTAGGACCAAAATTCGGTTACCCATCCCCCCACGAGTTCATGTATATGATTTGTTTCAAAATCTGACCTCAATTCGAGGTCCAATTTTCCAATTTACGAAAACCCTATATTTTAACAAAAACAAGAAATTCTACCATGAAAACCTTTGATTTCTATTGAAAACATGTTTAATGATGTTAGGAATTGAAAGAATTAAGTAAAAAGTGACTTACAATTGTTTTGATGAAGAAGGAATCCGTGAAGAATCGCAAATGGGTGTTTTTGTTTTGTAAAAAGTGAAGAAATGAACCGAAAATCGTGTTTTACAGGTCTCTGTGTTCGCATTTGCGAACATGGGTTCGCAATTGCGAACCCCGACCAATTTCCGGAGTTTGAAAAATAAGCTAAGGCTGGGAAGTTCGCATTTGCGAACTTTTGTTCGCATTTGCGAACACTGGCAGAAAAAGGGAGTGTTCGCATTTGCGAACTAATGTTCGCATTTGCGAACACAGGCAGTATAGGGCAATGTTCGCATTTGCGAACTGTTGTTCGCATTTGCGAACATAGGCAGGCCCTAGGGACGTTCACATTTGCGAACAATTATTCGCATTTGCGAACAAGGCTGGGCATGAGGGGTTTCGCATTTGCGATCAGGGTTCGCATTTGCGAGCCCTGCCTTGATCAGCCCCCTTCGCAATTGCGAGAAATGCTTCGCAATTGCGAAGCCAACAGCTGGGTGAAAAACCAGCAGTGCAAAAATTCAGAATTTCATCCAACGGCCTATCAAATCTTTACCCGAGCCCCCGGGCTCCAAACCAAACATGTACACAACCTCAAAAACACATTATGAACTTGTTCGTGCGATCACATCGCCAATATCACATCGTTTTCATCAAATCAAGCCTCGAATTCATGATTTTCATACTTTTGGTTTTCAAAACTTTCAAACTTGGAACTCAAGGTCCAAAACATCTCAAACGACATCCGAATGTCACCAAACTTTACAGAAATCACATATATAATATTTAAGACTTGTACCGGGCGTCGGAACCAAAATACGAGCCCGATACCAAGGTCAATTAATTCATTTCCTTTAACAATTACTTCAAAAACAATTTCATAGAAAAATTCATAACTTCAGCTCTAGGCCTCAGAATTCGACTCCGGACGCATGTCCAAGTCCCATATTTTCCTACGAACCTCTCGGGACCACCCAATCTCGGGTCCGGATCCGTTTACCAAAAATGTTGACCGAAGTCAACCATATCAATATTAATATCATTTTTATCGAAATTTCTCATAGAATTCATATTTTCTATCACAAAATCTTTCCGGCTACATACTCGGATTGTGCACGTAAATCGAGGCAACATAGAATGAGGTTTTCAAGGCCTCAGAAGCTCGAAATGATTAATAAAATAAGTGATGACCCTTTGGGTCGTTACAATCTCCACCTCTAAAACAATCGTTCGTCCTCGAACGGACAAAAGAAAGAAGTACCTGAGTCAGGAAACAAGTGAGAGTAGCGGCTCCGCATATCAGACTCGGACTCCCAAGTCGATGCCTCAGGAGGCTGACCTCTCCACTGAACACGCACAGAAGGATATCTCTTCGACCTCAACTGTCGAACTTACCGGTCTAGAATAGCCACCGGCTCCTCCTCGTAAGATAGATCATTGTCCAATTGGACAGTACTGAAGTCTAACACATGTGTGGGATCGCCGTGGTATCTTCGAAGCATAGATACATAAAACACTGGATGCACGGCTGATAAGCTAGGCGGCAAAGCTAATCTGTAAGCCACCTCTCCCACTCTGTCTAGAATCTCAAATGGACCTATATACCTAGGGCTGAGCTTGCCCTTCTTCCCGAACCTCATTACGCCCTTCATAGGCGACACTCGGAGCAATACTCGTTCACCAACCATGAAATCTACATCTCGAACCTTACGATCCGCATAAGTCTTCTGTCTGGACTGAGCTGAACGCAATCTCTCCTGAATAGTCTTGACCTTATCCAAGGCCTCCTGAACTAAGTCTGTACCTAACAACCGAGCCTCTCCCGGTTCAAACCATCCAACTGGTGATCGACATCGCCTACCATATAACGCCTCGTACGGAGCCATCTGGATGCTAGATTGGTAACTGTTATTGTAGGCGAACTCTGCTAATGGCAGAAACTGGTCCCACGAGCCTCCGAAATCAATAACACGGGCTCGAAGCATGTCCTCTAGAATCTGAATAGTCCTCTCGGACTGGCCATCCGTCTGAGGATGAAATGCTGTACTCAACTGAACCTGGGTGCCTAACTCCTGTTGGACCGCTCTCCAGAACCGCGAGGTAAACTGCGTACCCCGATCAGAGATAATAGATACCGGCACTCCATGGAGACGAACAATCTCCCTAATGTAAACCTCCGCTAACCTCTCCGACGAGTAGGAGACGGATACTGGAATAAAGTGTGCTGACTTGGTCAGCCTATCAACAATGACCCAAATAGCATCAAATTTCCTCCGAGTCAAAGGAAGTCCAGTAACGAAGTCCATAGTGATCCGCTCCCATTTCCACTCGGGAATTTCAATCCTCTGGAATACACCACCAGGTCTCCGGTGCTCATATTTCACCTGCTGACAATTTAGACACCGAGCGACATACGCAACGATATCTTTCTTCATTCTGCGCCACCAATAGTGTTGCCGTAAGTCCTGGTACATCTTCGCGGCGCCTGGGTGAATAGAATACCGTGAACTGTGGGCCTCTGCTAAGATCAACTCTCGAATCCTTTCGACATTGGGCACACAAACTCGACCCTGCAATTTCAATACCCCATCATCATCTAGATTTACCTGTGTGGCACCTCCCCGCTGTATTGTATCTCTCAACTCACACAAATGAGGATCATCAAATTGCCTCTCACGGATACGCTCTAATAAAGAAGAACGAGCGACCGTGCAGGCTAACACCCTGCTAGGCTCAGAAATGTCTAATCTCACGAACCGATTAGCTAAGGCCTGGACATCTATAGCTAATGGTCTCTGACTGACCGGAATATATGTAAGACTACCCATGCTGGCAGACTTTCTACTCAATGCATCGGCCACCACATTGGCCTTACTCGGGTGATATAAAATAGTAACATCATAGTCTTTTAGCAACTATAGCCACCTTCTCTGCCTCATATTCAACTCTTTCTGCTTAAACAAATACTGAAGACTCTTATGATCGGTGTATACTTCACATGCTACACCATACAAATAATGCCTCCAGATCTTCAATGCGTGAATAATCGCCGCCAATTCTAGATCATGCACTGGATAGTTCTTCTCATGAATCAACCTGAATACCTGTTGCCGTCACAATATGACCCAGGAATGCAACTGAATTTAGCCAAAATTCACACTTTGAAAATTTTGCATATAGGTGGCTATCTCTCAGAGTCTGTAAGGCCACGCTGAGATGTTGCGCATGCTCCTCCTGACTGCGGGAATATATTAATATGTCATCAATGAAGACTATTACAAACAAGTCTAAATAAGGCCGGAACACCCGATTCATTAATTCCATAAAAGCTGCTAGAGCATTTGTCAACCCAAAAGACATGACCAGAAATTCATAATGTCCATACCGAGTGCCGAACGCTGTCTTAGGGACATCAGATGCCCTAATCTTCAGCTGATGATAGCCAGATCTCAAATCTATCTTTGAAAATACCTTGGCACCCTGAAGCCGGTCAAATAAATCATCAATTTGCGGAAGTGGATATTTATTTTTGATAGTCACCTTGTTTAACCTGTCGATAGTCAATGCACATTCTCATCGAACCATCTTTCTTCTTTACAAATAATACAGGTGCACCCCACGGCGAAACACTGGGTCTAATGAAACCCTTTTCAAGTAAATCCTGCAACTGTTCCTTCAATTCTTTTAACTCCGGCGGAGCCATACGGTATGGGGGAATGGAAATGGGCTGAGTGCCTGGAGCCAAATCAATGCAAAAATCAATGTCCCTATCGGGCGGCATACCTGGCAAGTCTGAAGGAAATACTTCAGGAAATTCGCGAACCACAGGCACAGAGTCAATAGAAGGAACCTCAGCACTAGAATCACGGACAAAGGCAAAATAAGCCAAGCATCCCTTTCCAACCATACGCTGAGCCTTAACATAAGAAATAACATTATGGCTAGTATGACCTGAAATTCCTTTCCACTCTATACGAGGCGAATTCGGCAGGGCTAAAGTCACAGTCTTGGCATGGCAATCTAAAATAGCATGATACGGAGATAGCCAGTCCATGCCTAGTATAATATCAAAGTCCACCATATTTAGGTGTAATAAATCAGCACGGGTCTCGAGACCCTCAATTACTATAATACATGACCGATGAACTCGATCAACCACAATAGAATCGCCTACTGGTGTAGACACATGAACAGGAACACTCAGTGGATCACTGGGCTGAACCAAGTATGGTGCAAAATAGGAAGACACATACGAATATGTAGACCCGGGGTCAAATAATGCTGATGCCTTTCTATCACAAACCAAAATAATACCTGTAATGACGGCATCAGAAGACTCAGCCTCTGGTCTGGCGGGAAGTGCATAACATTCTGCCCGAAATAGTAATTTTCGACCCCGGGCCCACATGGTCGGATCTCGGGGTTAGGACCAAAATTCGGTTACCCATCCCCCCACGAGTTCATGTATATGATTTGTTTCAAAATCAGACCTCAATTCGAGGTCCAATTTCCCAATTTACGAAAACCCTATATTTTAACAAAAACAAGAAATTCTACCATGAAAACCTTTGATTTCTATTGAAAACATGTTTAATGATGTTAGGAATTGAAAGAATTAAGTAAAAAGTGACTTACAATTGTTTTAATGAAGAAGGAATCCGTGAAGAATCGCAAATGGGTGTTTTTGTTTTGTAAAAAGTGAAGAAATGAACTGAAAATCGTGTTTTACAGGTCTCTGTGTTCGCATTTGCGAACATGGGTTCGCAATTGCGAACCCCGACCAATTTCTGGAGTTTGAAAAATAAGCTAAGGCTGGGAAGTTCGCATTTGCGAACACTGGCAGAAAAGGGGAGTGTTCGCATTTGCGAACTAATGTTCGCTTTTGCGAACACAGGCAGTATAGGGAATGTTCGCATTTGCGAACTGTTGTTCGCATTTGCGAACATAGGCAGGCCCTGGGGACGTTCGCATTTGCGAACAATTGTTCGCATTTGCGAACAAGGCTGGGCATGAGGGGTTTCCTATTTGCGATCAGGGTTCGCATTTGCGAGCCCTGCCTTGATCAGCCCCCTTCGCAATTGCGAGAAATCCTTCGCAATTGCGAAGCCAACAGCTGGGTGAAAAACCAGCAGTGCACAAATTCAGAATTTAATCCAACGGCCTATCAAATCTTTACCCGAGCCCCCCGGGCTCCAAACCAAACATATACACAACCTCAAAAACACATTATGAACTTGTTCGTGCGATCACATCGCCAATATCACATCGTTTTCATCAAATCAAGCCTCAAATTCATGATTTTCATACTTTTGGTTTTCAAAACTTTCAAACTTGGAACTCAAGGTCCAAAATATCTCAAACGACATCCGAATGGCACCAAACTTTACAGAAATCACATATATAATATTTAAGACTTGTACCGGGCGTCGGAACCAAAATACGAGCCCGATACCAAGGTCAATTAATTCATTTCCTTTAACAATTACTTCAAAAACAATTTCATAGAAAAATTCATAACTTGGGCTCTAGGCCTCAGAATTCGACTCCGGATGCATGTCCAAGTCCCATATTTTCCTACGGACCTCTCGGGACCACCCAATCTCGGGTCCGGATCCGTTTACCAAAAATGTTGACCGAAGTCAACCATATCAATATTAATATCATTTTTATCCAAATTTCTCATAAAATTCATATTTTCTATCACAAAATCTTTCCGGCTACATGCTCGGATTGTGCACGTAAATCGAGGCAATATAGAATGAGGTTTTCAAGGCCTCAGAAGCTCGAAATGATTAATAAAATAAGTGATGACCCTTTGGGTCGTCACAATATGTATATATATATTTCAACTGTACAGGTTTATGTGGGTGACCGGCCTTAGTCTCGTCACTACTTCGCCGGGTTAGGCCAGGCACTTACCAGCACATGGGGTCGGTTGTGCTGATACTATACTTTGCGCTCTTTTTGCGCAGATACAGGTTACGGACAGCAGCAACGGTAGTAGCGATTGTGGATATTCCGACTACTGAGGCTACGAGGTAGCCTTGCAGGCGTCCGTAGGACCCGTTATCTCCTCTATCTATGTATTACATTCTGTTATCTCATGTATTTGATATAAACAGCTTATAATTCTTTCAGACAATTATGTGTATTATTCTTAGAAGTTCGCAAGTATTGTGACACCAATCTTGGGTAGTGTATCATATTGGATAAAATTGACTAAGTCTTCCGCTAAGTTTAATTATTCCGCAGTAATTATATGATTTTATTTGAAATCTTAAGAAGAGATTTGTAACTAATGGAAACGTAAGTAATATTTGGCTTGCCTAGCTTCCACTAGTAGGTGCCATCATGACTCCCGATGGTGGGAAATCCGGGTTGTGACATATGGTCATCGGGGTTGCAATAGATGAAAACCCCTCCACAAACCGCCAATAATAATTTGTTAATCTTAAGAAACTCCGGATCTTTGTGGCTGATGTTAGTCTAGGCCAGTCCTTGACTGCCTTCATCTTCCTTAGATCAACCTGTATACCTTCTGCCGTTATAAAATGACCCAAGAATGCAACGTTACTTAACCAGAACTCACACTTTGGAAATATTTGCATATAGCTGACTATTTTTCAGAGTCTGGAGAGCTACTCTAAGATGTTGCGCATACTCCTTCTGACTGCGGGAGTATATCAATACGTCATCAATAGAGACAATCACGAACAAGTCTAAATAAGGCATGAACACCTCATATGTATGCATGTGACCATGACTCCGGCCACAAAAGTTGTCCCTAATTTACAACATTGCCAATTAACCGTGTGTTGTCAAATACCTTATTCTAAAACTCCCACTTTACTCATAATGAGGTATGGATACCTCATGATTGCTTTCCCGAATTAATGAGTCATATTTATCCTCACTTGGGTGCTCATCTCAAAGGCTAAAACTCAACGATTACAAAATAGAAATGGCTAAATATGAATAGAAACTATACAAGAATTGTCAAATAATCCTAACGGGAATGACTCTCATTTAAAATGTAATACAAAAATATTAATATCATAAAAGGAGAATTTTAAACACATAAACTCTTACCACCAGGACCTTGTCCTCATATGATATCCACCGCAACTTGAAGCTCGGTTTAAAAATATTTCACATTATGAAAAAATTTGAGGATCTCATCCTCAACTCTGAATCACAAGTACTTGCACGTTGTACCATCTGAAATTTTTCATTTCCTTCCTTTCTTCCTTTCAATAATTGTCCGTCAAAGAAAATCACGATATAAAATGAACCCTCATACTGATAGGGCATACAATTAACGATTGAAATTAGTTATTCCAAGAATTATGTCAAAACCCACTGTAATAAGTAATATAGTCACTCTTAGCCTCATGGATATTTTAGTGACTAACACCTAATAATAGGGATATCTATCCTCATGTAATATCCCAACATGAGTATTTCCATAAGCAGATTTGATGATTACGATGCTCTCTCATGAGTGGAGCATATTAAGAGGAATCGCCCAAATTTTTCAAAAACCAATCAAACTAATGAGAAATATCCTTTTTATAACTGTCAAAATTGTACATGTGATGATACCATCTGGTGTAGTGACTTCAGTCATACCATAAAAATTATATCAACGGTTGGGTCTCCACCTCTAACATCCTGACCTCTACATTTGGCTGGTCATGTAAGATAAGTATTGACTGCAATGGAGCGTGTAGCCTAAGTGATTTCCTAAATTACATTTCTCCAAACTACCACATTCACAACAATTCCTTTGAGGCTCGGTTAACTTATTGCACATGATGACATATTCGAACACAGTCGTGGTGACCTGGTACAACTGTTCAGATCGCATATACTATATATTGCAGAGAATCTGGGAGGTGACGTCTTCAGAACATTTTCTTAAAATAAAGTTTAGTAGGTAGTGTTGCGTTGGCCGGCTTGCCCTCTTCGTAGGCTTGTCACAAACATCGACGGCCAATTTCCTCTTTTGCTATGTTGTCTTAACACTACTGAGCTACCCCATTTACTCATATACTCTTCGTTATTCTCTGGGGGCGATTCTTACCCCATGCAAAGAACCAACCTTAAATATGTATAAATTATTTGGAGGACCTTTCCATACCATATATATAAATTCCAATAATTCACAATATTTGTCCTTCATAACTCCAACAAATCAACCGGACATCAAGGTCCGTTGAAACCCCACACGATTTATTAGGTGATCTCTTGATATAATTGTATCTTCCGTTGGAACCACAACTGCCGTGGTAAATACATTATCTTCCCACTACTTCTGTTTGTCATCTGAAGCACAGTAAAATCAAGCCCTTCGCATTCGACTTTTTCCACGTTCTGTAATACCTCATAGCAATGGTAAATCACAATCCCGTGGATTCTCAAAAGATGCACCGCTGAAGGTGGTAGCGAAGAGTTTGGTGAAACCTATCAGACCTCCGCAAAACTTCTGATGGCGTAGTTGATCTATCACCAGCTTGTGCAGTTGTTCGACTGAAGAAGCGGTACGTGACTTTGCCATTCGTAGGAAGACAAGAGTAGAAATTCAATTTAACATTTGAGGAAACAAATTGCACGACAAGAAAGAACAAATGAGAGATTTTTCCTAACTCAATAGACTATGAGGAACAAGTACAGACGTCTCCGTACCTACCCTTCAGACTCTACTAAGTTTATTCATGAGTTGTGAGACCTATGTAACCTAGTGCTTTGATACCAACTTGTCACGACCCGGATTTCCCCCACCATTAGGATCGTGATGGCGCCTACTCGTGGTAGCTAGGCAAGCCAATTCACTCAACATATTCCTACTCATACCATCATTTTTGTTCTCATATTTAATAGAAAAAATAATACTCAAATTTTTAAATGCGGAAGTATTTCGAATAAGAGATGAATAATAGTGTAAAGTAACTGACACAAATCCTCTACCCAAGATGTGGAGTCACAAACTCACGAACTACTAAGGAATAACTACGCATAATGGTCTGAAAGAAAATAAGTAATAACCATTTGTCTCGGAACAATGAGACCACAGCAATAATAAAAGTAAATAGAGGAGACGCCGGGCCTACGGACGTGTGCAAGCTACCTCGGTCTCTGAAGTATAGTAATCCCGCTAGTATACTACTGCTGATGCTCCTGCTCAAACCCTGGACCTGTGCAAAAATGCACAAAAGTTTAGTATCAGCACAATCCGATCCCATGCTGGTAAGTGCATGGCCTGTCCCGGCGAAGTAGTGACAAGCTTAGGACCAGACACTCACACAAACCTGTGCAGTTCTATATAATGTATATACCACAAAATAACAAAATTATCGATTAATACAACAAACAAAAGAGGTATCATGTTGGGGAACACAATCAACAACATATAATAAATCAGTAAAGAGAATCAGAGTGTAATAAAAACAGTCATCACCAAAACAAGAAATTTCATAGTTGCACGGCATCACCCTTCGTGCTTTTACTCTCATCCTCACCAAATAAGCAAATCAAAGTGCACGGTATCACCCTTCATGCTTTTACTCTCATTCTCACTAAATAAGCAAATAAAAGTGGACGGCATCACCCTTCGTGCTTTTACTCTCATCCTCACCAAATAAGAAAATAAAAGTGCACGACATCACCCTTCGTGCTTTTACTCTCATCCTCACATCCATGGCACGGCATGATCCTTCGTGCATGGTGTAAATAACAACGGCACAAAATGTTCCTTCGTGCATAATTAGTAAAACAAGGCATGGCATGATCCTTCGTGCATAATCAGTAAAATAAGGCACGACATGATCCTTCATGCATAATCAGTAAAACAAGGCACGACATGATCCTTCGTGTATAATCAGTAAAACAAGGCACGGCATAACCCTTCGTGCAAACATAAGTAAAAATGGAACGACATCACCCTTCGTGCATTATCACTCGTCCTCACCCAAATAACAATCATAGTTAAGGACAAACGAATGAAACAAATAATATGAACCATCCCGGCAAGGGAAACAATAATCATCACAGTAAAGTTCCGGCAAGGGAAACAATAATCAACTTCACAATAAAGTCCCGACAAGGGAAACAATAATCAACTTCACAATAAAGTCCCCGCAAGGGAAACAATAATCAACTTCACAATAAAGTTCCGGCAAGGGAAACAATAATAAACTTCACAATATATGTCAACAAATGACTCACGGTCATGCTAGATGCCAGTGTATAGATGCTCGTCACCACAGCCTAACCGCACTCGATCACATAGCAATTAGCACATTCAATCCTATTCGCTCAAGCTAGGATAGATCAAACACTTACCTCGACGGCTTATAGTCCACTCAATCCTCAAGCGATACTTTTTCTCTCGAATTTGGCTCCAAATCAATCGTATCT
Organism: Nicotiana noctiflora; assembly: GCA_032618575.1. Taxonomy (NCBI): domain Eukaryota; kingdom Viridiplantae; phylum Streptophyta; class Magnoliopsida; order Solanales; family Solanaceae; genus Nicotiana; species Nicotiana noctiflora. The sequence goes on from JASVEL010010578.1 coordinate 75,939, forward strand.
ATACACAATTTATTTAATATCATCAATTCTACTCAATAAACCAACCCAATTGCCTAATTGAAGTATTTTTAACATGCTGTGCAAAAATTGTAAAATCGACCCCCGGTCCGCTTGGTCAAAAAAATCCGAAAATTATACCAATGGATTCCTCGTCTCGACACGAGTCCGTACATATAAAGAACACCAAAATTGGAGTCCGTTTGACCCCTCAAATCGACCCCTAAAGGTCTCATAATTCTAGGCCCCAAAATCCTATTTTTCTGCTAATTTCATGAATTAAAGAATGCGATTGTGGTTTATAATCACCCATAAATGAGTTTTAATAATAAAATCACTTACCTCTGTGATACCCACTGATTTTCTCTTTTAAAGATCGCCTCAGAACCTTCTTCCTGTTCAAAAATTGGAAAAGAACTCGAACTGCTCATTATAGGTATACTATTCATGCATTTTACTGCTCCCAATGGATTCCTTGTGAAATTCGAATGAATTTAGGCTTTTGAATCACTCAATTTGACCTTATAATGAAGGAAATATGTAGGTTTTAAGATTGGTGCAACTTTTTAATACGCCGTCAAGGGCAATTTCGTCATTAACCTGAAAATCTGGGCAACCTTAGTAAAATGGCCATAACATCCTCATACGATGTCCAATTTCGATGATATTTTTTGCTATGGATCCGTAATTACGATACGGATCAAATGCTTCATTTAAAACAGTAATCGAAGCTCATTTATTTAATATGATATCATTTATCCTTGAAGAAACAATGTCGAAGCATATGAAAACGAGCATAACGCAACCCAAACATATTCGAAACACGTCGTTTTCGACCAAACTTTACATGAAGTGCTTAAAAAATATATAAGACTTGTACCGGGCATCGAAACAAAAATACGAGCCCGATACCATGGTCTTTTAATCAATTTTCCTTTCCATTTTCATTAATAATTTCAGAAAAATAACTTCACGGAAAAATTCATATCTTGGGCTCTAGGCCTCGGAATTCGACTCCGGACGCATGCCCGAGTCACATATTTTCCTACGGACCTTTCGGGATTGTCCGATCTCGGGTCCGGGTTTGTTTACCAAAAATGTTGATCGAAGTCAACTATATCAATATTAATATCAAATTTCTTCAAATTTTCCATAGAATTCACATATTCTAACACAAAAATTTTTCGGCTACGTGCCCGGACTACAAACATAAACGAGAAAATATAAAATAAGCTTTTCAAGGCCTCGGAAGCGCGGAACAGATGAGGAAAGCAGGTGATTACCTTTTGCGTCGTCACAAGAGAAGACGATAATTTAAAAAGTTACAAGACATTATACAAAAGAAAAAAAAATCAAAAACAAGAAATTACAATAAATTTTTTGGAAAGTTACAATAAGACTCATATATATTATATCTTTAGTTTTAATTGACTGGTAAAAACTCGAAACAAAAATGAAAAGAAATCACTTAATTAATAAGGGGTAATTTGGATAATATAAATTTATGATAAGGATAGTTTTGTCTTGAATAAATTAATTTTCTACTTTTGCTTCTACTTTTTGGAAAAAGCTAGAATTTTCTGCTTCTTCCCAAAAGCAGAAAAACTGCTTCTGCTGCTAGCCAAAGTACTTCTCTGTATTGGCCAAACAGCTCAAAAACTTTTTTAAAGTACTTTTGACCTCTCATAAGCTTGGCCAAACAGGCTCATAGAGGTAGTTTTCAGAAGATAATTACTGCTCACAAATGCTTTTCAAATTAATTAACCAAACAGAAACTGCTTCTCACCAAAAATACTTTTTATAATAGTACTTTTGAGAAAGGTACTTTTCAAAATAAGGTGATTTTAGAAGCTTGGCCAAACATGCTATTAGTCTAATGAAAACTCAACTCTAACTTGAAAAAGGACCAACCCTACAAAACCAAAATCCATGAAATATAGAAATTTTGTGAGGTGATTATACCACATTAGTAATTTATTTGGCCAAACTTAAAAAACATTATTTTGAAAAGTGCTTTTCTCAAAATTGTTTCTCCAAAAACTACTTTTAGTGAGAAGCAATTTGTGTTTGGCTAAAGCTAAATACATAGACAGACCCCTACATTTGTCCTAATATTCCATATTACCACCTAAACCAAACATATGCCCATTTGAACACTTGATCTCTACTCCTACCGTTTTACTTAGACACTTCTCTGTCAAATAATTAATTCCTCCTATTCACAATAAGTGACCAATTTATTTTTTTATTTTGGTCCAAAATAAGTGTCCATTTATATAATCAAGAAAAAATTCAATTTATTTTTATAAAATCACCCTTATGTATATATCCCTAAAAGTATTTTACTCCTCACATTAAATATTTAATTAAGTATAGTTTAGTTGTAGTAGGTATTTTTGTATATGATTTAGTATTCTTTTAATAGGCGTGTCAAAAGTAAATTGTTGAAGGGAGTAACAAAATAAGGTGATGTGGCAATGAAGCCAATAAGAATAATACCATGGTTTTAATCCCAAAAAATATTTTATAGTTATAAAATAAAAGCAATTTAGTAACATAAACAAGAAATAAAAGCAATTTTGTAAAACATGAACAAGAAATAGATATAGAGAAGGAAGAGATTTTCTTCTTCAATTGTGTGTCTTTTCCTATCTATTACAAGGCTTTTATATAGGCATAAAAAGTGAAGAAAATATGTCATGAAATATGTCATTGAACATACAAAATATGTCATTAAATATGTCATTAACCATTTGAGATGAAGATCATGGAAGAAGAGTAGACATCCACCATAAATTTATATTTATCATAATACTCCCCCTTGGATGTCCATAGATAATGTGCCTCGTTAAAACCTTACTAGGAAAAAATCCTATAGGAAAAAAAATTCTAGTGAAGGAAAAAGAGTACACATGTTTAAAAATACCCCTTTTGGTTGCCTCATTAAAAACCTTGCAAGAAAACCCCAGTGGGACAAAACCTTGTAGGGAAAAAAGAGTACAACCCGTATTAACTCCCCCTGATGAGAGCATCAATTCACATTCTTAAGCCTTCATATCCTGATCTTATGTACTAACTTCTTGAAGGTTGACATCGGTAGAGATTTTGTGAACAAACCAACCATATTATCACTTGAACGAATCTGTTGCACATTGATATCACCATTCTTTTGAAGATCATGTGTGAAAAATAACTTTGGTGAAATGTGTTTTGTCCTATCTCCTATTATGAATCCTCCCTTCAATTGAGCTATACATGATGCATTGTCTTCATACCAAATCGTGGGTAGTTTGTCACATTTCAAACCACATTTGGCTCAAAAAAGATGTATTATAGACCTCAACCACACGCATTCTCGACTTACTTCATGAATAGCAATTATTTCAGCATGATTAGATGAAGTAGCCATAATTGATTCCTTAGTCAATCACCAAGATATGGCAGTGCCTCCACAGGTAATCACATAACCTGTTTGAGATCGAGCCTTGTGTGGGTCAGATAAATACCCAGCATCAGCATAACCAATAAGATCGGGACTGCAATTATTGCCATAAAATAAGCCCATATTAGTAGTTCCTTTTGGATATCGCAATATGTGTTTGATTCTATTCCAATGTCTCCTTGTAGGAGCAGAGCTATATCTTGCTAAGATATTAACTCAAAAGGTTATGTCAGGCCTTGTAGTATTGGCAAGATACATTAGTGCACTGATTGCACTAAGATATGGTACTCCAGACCAAGTAGCTCTTCATTCTCTTCTTGAGGTAGGAATGGATCGTTATTCACATCAAGTGATCGAACAATCATCGGAGTACTTAATAGATGTCCTCCATCCATATAAAACCGTTTCAATACCTTTTCTATTCATGCAGATTGATGAATAAAAATTCCGTTTGCCAAATATTCAATTTGCAAACCAAGACATAATTTTGTCTTTCCGAGATCTTTCATCTCGACTTCTTTAAATAATCAATTGCCTTTTGGAGTTCTATAGGAGTTCCAATAAGGTTTATGTCATCAACATATACAGCAAGTATAACAAACTCTGTTGTTGTTTTCTTTATAAAAACACATGGACAAATGGCATCATTTATATAACATTCCTTTAATAAATACTCATTAAGGCGGTTATACCATATTCTTCCTGATTGCTTTAGATTATACAAAGATCTTTGCAATTTGATTGAAAATATTTCCCGGGACTTTGAATTATGTGCGTCGGGTATTTTAAATCCCTCGGGGATTTTTATGTATATCTCATTATCAAGTGAACCATAAAGGTAGGATGTAACCACATCCATTAAATGCACGTCAAGCTTTTCATGAACAGTAAAACTAATGAGATAACAAAATGTTATAGCATCCATAACAGGAGAATATATCTCTTCATAATCGATACCGGGCCTTTGTAAAAATCCTTGTGCAACTAGACGTGCCTTATATCTTTGTACTTCATTTTTCTCATTCCTTTTACATACAAAGACCCATTTATATCCAACGGGCTTAATACCATTAGGTGTTTGAACCAAAGGTCCAAAAACTTCACGTTTCGCAAGTGAAGTTAATTCTACCTGGATAGCGTCTTTCCATTTTGGTCAATCTTCTCTCTATCTACATTCATCAACAGAGTTTGGTTCAAGATCCTCGTCTTGTTGCATTATTTCAACAACAACATTATAAGCAAATATGTTATTAATAACAATACCATTTTGGTTCCATGTTTTCCCCGTTGACATAACTTATTGAGATCTATCTATCATCATCATTTTCAGGTACCTGAACCTCCCTTGAAGTCTTATCATTTGTTATGTCTATGTGATCTTCTTGAGCCACTACCTCCGTATTATGATCACTTTGATCATTTACTCATTTTCTTTTCTGAGGATTTTTATCTTTAGAACTGATTGGTCTCCCACGTTTCAAGCATGGCTTAGACTCATTTGCTTTAATTAATTTTCCTGCCGGGATATCAACTCAAATTGGAGCATTAACAGCTGGAATATATGACTTAGTCACCCTTGGTAGGTTAGTGAATGCATCTGGCAATTGATTTGCAATATTTTACAAATGAATAATCTTTTGAACCTCTTGTTCACATTGATTTGTTCGAGGATCTAAATAAGACAGTGATAATGCTTTCCAATCTATCTTAATTTTTAGATGCTTATTTTCTCCCCCTAATGTTGGATATACTGATTCATCAAAATGGCAATCAGAAAATCTTGCCGTAAATAAATATCCAGTCATCGGCTCTAGATATTTTATAATAGAATGAGATTCATATCCAACATATATCCCCAACCTTCTTTAGGGACCCATCTTTGTGTGTTGTGGTGGAGAAATGGGAAATATTTGGCTCCTCACCAAAAGACAATTACAATGGGGAGACTTTATGATAACTTGTGGGCCTTATCCGAACAAGTGCTACTGCGTGCAAAATAGCATGACCCCATACTAAAATTGGAAGTTTTGTCCTCATAAGCATTGGTCTAGTAATTAATTGGAGGCGTTTGATAAATGATTCTGCTAGACCATTTTGTGTATGAACATGAACAACCGAATGCTCAATTGTTATCCCAGTTGAAATAAAATAATCATTAAAGGCTTGGGATGTAAACTCACCAGCATTATCAAGACGAATTGTCTTAATTGCATAATCTGGAAATTGTGCTCTTAGCTTTATTATTTGAACCAACAATCTCGCAAATGCCATATTGCGAGTTGATAGTAAACACACATGTGACCATCTTGTATATGCATCTACCAAAACCATATAATATTTGAATGGTCCATATGGAGGGTAAATGGGCCCACATATATCACCCTGTATGCATTCCAGAAAAGCAGTGGATTCCATATGAACTTTAATAGTTGATGGTCTAATAATTAATTTTCCTTGAGAACATGCAGCACAAGAGAATTCCTTAAATTGAAGAATCTTCTGATTCTTCATTGCATATCCATGTGAATTCTTAATTATTTTATGCATCATATTAGAACCAGGATGGCCCAACCGGTCATGCCAAATAATAAAATTATCTTTATGAGTAAACTTTTCATTTACTACGGCATGTGTTTCAATCCTGCTAATACTTGTATAGTATAAGCCGGAGGAAAGATCGGGTAACATTTCAAACATATATTTCTTACCGGGCATTATTGTAGTAATATAAAGATATTCAATCTTCTCATCATTTGTAGTCTAAATATGATAGTCATTTTGGCGAATATCTTTGAAACTTATTAAGTTTCTTTGAGATTTACTACAATATAGTGCTTCATCAATAGCCAAATTTATTCCTCATGGTAGTAATAAATTGGCTCTTCCAGAACCTTCAATTAATCTTGTACTACCGGATATTGTATTAACATTCACTTCTTTCATTACCAAATAAGAGAAATATCTCTTATCTTTTAAAATAGTGTGTATTGTAGCACTATCCAGAAGACATATATCATCTTTATTAATCTTGAGTCCAACTGAAGACTAGGGAATTTTCATATTCTTCATAAAAAAGACAAATAATACATTATAAGAAATATGAAAGACAAGAAAAAAATATATATATTAAGAAATACATTAGGAATGTAGAAACTAGAAACACATGATGCATTAGGAAAATACACTCAAAAAAAATAAACTAGTTGCAAACATAAAAATAAGAACTTTTATAGCTTCATTCCCCAGTAAAATTATTAGTTCTTCAGTCAATATCCTCAAAGAATTCTCCAACTTCTAAATGAGTGATATTTGTTAGGCCTTCAAAATCATCATCTTAATATGCAAGATGTGCCTTAGAATCATATTTATTTGAGAGACATGCTTCATCATCATTATTTTGAAAGGTCAAGTGTGTCTCCACATTATTTTCTTTTTTCTTGAGGGATGCTTGATAAAGTTTGACAAAATACTCTGGCGTATGACAAATGCGAGCCCAATGACCTCTCATACCATATCGGTGACACACCAGCTTTACCTTTTGAATGATTAATTTGAGAACCCTTATTGTTCTCCAATTTATTTCCACCATAATGACGATAATTGTTTCGCCCCCTTCCACGTCCACGTTTATGAGCATGTCTACAACCACGGTAATTATTTTCTTTTCTTTCAAACTTATCATATGTTGGTACGGCATTCACTTCCGGAAATGGAGCTGACCCGGTGGGACGGGCTTCATGATTTTTCATTAATAGAGTATTATTCTGCTCAGCCACAACGTAACGACCCGGCCCGTTGTTACGGGAGTTATCGCCCCGTTTTCTCTATTTAATACTTCAATATGCTAATTTCTATGTGTTTGGAGAGTTAGAAGCAAATCGGTGAGAATTAGAATAGAAATGAGGCCATAAATCCCCAATTTAAATACATGAACATGGTAGGGATTTAAATGTGTATATTTGTTGGAATTTGTGTTGGGGTGGGGGTGAATGGTTGATCACACACGTGATGTTAGGAGTATAAATTGCTAAAGAATGATAGTAAGATGAATTGTTGGTTAATGGTGATAGTTGGAGGACCCAATGCTATAGTTAAGAGGTGTAAATATTTATGCCTGGAAGATGTTTGATAATAGGCTTAGATGGCACAAGTTATGGGATTTATGACTAATATTGGCCCTATTGAATGTGGTATTGTAGATTGAAGTTACATAACTGTATTCGATCATTGTAGTATCATTAACGGGCGAATTTCAGATATGTATGGCTAAAACCCCATCTTTTAGAAAACGAACTCCATCGATGTTTGTATGAATTTGGATAGACTGGAAGCGCGAGGAGGCCAGTTGAGGAGCAAAGGCGTCACGGACTAGAATTCTCGCCGGTTCGAGATTCGGCATTCGAGGTGATTGAATTGCAAGGCAAGCGCAAGGCGAACTAAGGCTTCTACCGGCTAGAGGTGAGTAGTTTGTGTATATGGTAGCTTGAGGGTTCGAAACCCCGGCTTAGCCCATTGTGACCCTAGTAGGGCATGGCTCGCACCCCGTGGCAGGTGCGGGATTGATTGTGACTGGTGATTGAGACTTAGTCCATCTGATATTAGTGGTTGAAAAACAATGTGTTTGATATAATTGTGGGCTGTAAGCCATGTTTGGGGCCTTGTGCCGACCTGTAGTATCCCTAGGGGATAGTTATATATGTGATAGCTATACTTGCTTAATCACTGATCTCAGTACTGGTTTAAAATCATCGTATTGAAATGCCAAGTCACCTATTTTGGGAAAAATTAAATAAGAATTAAGTATTTTCATAATAAATAAACTGGAACCTGGAAATAAATAATTTGAGTTGTTGTGTGACTTATATGGTTGTTGTGGACTGAGGATGGATCGGGATGCACGCCGCAACGATTGATTTGAGGATCGGGCTGCACGCCGCATGGGTATTGCGCTTGGGCTATAGGAGCCCCCCCGGAGTCTGTACACACCCCTAGTGTAATGACCCAACCAGTCGTTTTGAGCTACGGTGCGTCATTCAGTAGTTTGAGGTCATGAGCAGCTTCATCTCAGGTATATTGACTTGTGTGTATGGTCAGAATTAAAATTCAAGAAGTTTGGAGTCAAATTTAAATGAAAATTCTCATTTCCGAAGCTTAAAATTGAAATGAACTAGGATTGGAATTTTGAGTATACGAACTCAGAATTGGGATCTGAAGGTTCCAGCATGTTCATATGATGATTTTGGACTTGGTCGTATGCCCGGATCGGGTTTTGGATAACCAGGGAGCGTTTTGGCGCATATTATGGAAGATAGCATTTTAGAAGAAATTGCATCGGTTTGGCTTAAAATGCATTTTAGTGTTATTGATGTCCGTTTGGGATTTCCGAGACTGGGAGTAGCTCCGTATGGTTATTCTGGATTTGGGAGCGCGATCGGAAGTGAATTCGGAGGTCCGTAGGTCATTTTGGAGTCGTTTGGCTAAAGATAGAAAATTGAAGGTTTTTGAGAAAATTTGACCGAAAGTGGAAATTTTGATATCGGACTCAAAATGCAAATCTTATGGTTCAGATAGCTTCGTTAGGTGATTTGGGACTTATGAATGTGTCCGGAATATTTTTTGTGATGACCGGTGTAGAATTAAGCTTGAATTGGCAAAGTTAGTATTTTGGTGAATTCCGGTTGATAGGTGAAATTTTGATCCGATGGTCGGAATGGAATTCCGAAACTTTCTATAGCTATGTTATGTCATTTTGGACTTATGTGCAAAATTTGAAGTCAATTGGACCTGATTTGATAGGTTTCGGCATCGAAAATAGAAGTTGGAAACTTCAAAGTTCATCAAGCTTGGATTGGAGGTTAATTCATAATTTTTGCGTTGTTTGATGTGATTAGAGGCCTCGAGCGAGTCCGTAATGTGTTTTCGGACTGGTTGGTGTTATTGGTCGAGGTCTCGGGGGTCTCGAATGTGTTTCGGATGCCCAACGAGTCATTTTTGGAAGATTTTTGCCGTTTTGAGCATAAATGTAATGATCCAAAGGTCTATTTTTAGTTCTAGAGATCCAAATTTTGATTTCGAGAATTTAAATCATGAATTATAGGACTAATCTGGAAATTTTGGTTTAATTTCATCGAGTCGCGATTGGGTTTTTGACGCGAAATGTGAGTTAATTGTTTAACGAGCCAAATTTATGTTAGACTGAGCAAATGAGATCCAAATTCAGTCTCTTTTTAACCACTGGATCTGTATCAGAATTACGGAGTCATAGGAAAAAGAATCATCGAATTTCGAGTTCGTATGATGAAGTTAGAACCCTTTTGGTGCAAAATGGCTATGCTGCAATTTTTTTTTGAAAAAGCTGCTGCATTTTATGAATAGTGAACAGTATGATAGGTGAAATTTTGATCCGAATGAACAGTGAACAGTGTCCCACGCTCATGAACAGTGCCCGCGCGTGAACAGTACCGACGAAAATTCTGGGCAGTATATCCGCGATTTTTGGGTCATTTTCCTCCATTTTATTTGAGCAACTTGAGAGCTTTTGGCTAGAAATTGACGGGGAATCGCTGGGATATCATCGAGAAATCATCGGGGGTAAGTTTCTTGGCCTAAATTCATTAGTTTATCGTGAAATCCGTGATTATTTCACTGTTAATGGAGGATTAATGGAGGGTTTTATAGAAAATCATTGATTTGAATGGGCAAACGGAGTCCGATTTTGATAAATTTTGATATGCACGGACTCGTGTTGAGATAAGGAACCCGAATATATAACTTTCGTAATTTTTTGAGAAGCGTATCAAAAGTCGAGTTTTGGCAACTTGTGGGTTTTGGTGTATTTTGAATTGTTTCGATTGGGTAATGCCCAATTGGCCTATATTGATGTAATTCTATTGATTTTGTCAGATACTACACTTGTGGAGGCCGACATTCGCGGCAAGAGAGTTGTCTCTTAGCGGTTTTGTACCGGAGTCGAGGTAAGTGGCTTGTCTAACCTCGTGTGGGGGAACCTTCGCCTCTAGGATATTATGTGATAGCTGAAAAGCCTTGTACGCGAGGTGACGGGCGTGTACATGCACTGGTTGTTGTAACTTACTTACTTGACTTGTCCAAATTTGTGATATTTCTGTTCTTAGTTGATTAAATTGCGACTCTTACCTGATATTAGTTAGGGAAAGCATGATTAGATAGGATTTATCTGTCTATTTGCCTAATTGTCTTACTTGAACTTCTTGATAATTGTTGGCATTGGTTTTGGTAAAGTTGTAGTTAAGCATATTATATTTTCTCTGTGCGTTTCTTTTATTATTTGTGTTGGTGGACTGCGGGTTCGATTCCCGGAGATCTCAGGACTGTGGGTTCGATTCCCAGAGACCCGAAATGGTATTGTTTGTGCACTGCGGGTTCGATTCTCGGAGATCCAAGGGCTGCGGGTTCGATTCACGGAGACCCGGAGTTTATTGACATATTTATTGAAATACGGACTGCGGGTTCGATTCCTGGAGATCCAAGGGCTGCGGGTTTGATTCCCGGAGACCTGGAGTTTATTGATATATTTATTGAGATACAGACTGCGGGTTCGATTCCCGGAGATCCTGAGATCATTGAGACACATCCTAAGGTATTGAGACACGGGCTGCAAGTTCGATTTCCGGAGACCCAGAAATACTGATATTAGGACTGCGGGTTAAATTCCCGTAGCTCCTGGATTGTTGATTATAGAGTAGGACTGTGGGTTCAATTCCCACAGGTCCTGGATTTACTAGTTTGAGGTTATGTCGTGTTGGTTACCTGTAGTTAGCTAATCGTAGTCGGTTGTAGTAACTACTTTATTGTTGTTATTTCATATTTATTCTTAATTATTCCTGCTTATTATTGTTTTGATCATTATGTTATTGTTCTCTCGGTAGGGCCCTGACCTTCCTCGTCACTACTCAATCGAGGTTTGGCTTGGCACTTACTGAGTACCGCTGTAGTGTACTCATGCTACTCTTCTGCACACTTTTGTTGTGCAGATCACGACCCAAACCCTGGTCGTGATGGCGCCCAACACAATGCTAGGCAAGCCCGACCATATTATCCCTTAAACCAGCCAGTTATTAATCAAGTTAAACTTAAACAGTAAAAAGATCATATCAGGTGATAAACGAAAGATAAAACATACAAAGTACGGTCCCAACCATATCGTGGTGTCACGAGACTGAGCCTCTACAGAATAGCATCCTAATACAACCAAGTCTAGGGAAATAGGAAATCAACAAGATGATAAAGAAGGAGAAA
>JASVEL010010579.1:0-30766 GCA_032618575.1 Nicotiana noctiflora
CAGCTTATTGATTTCCTTCGTTTTTTTTGCTATTTTCTTTTCTTTTTTGCCTTTTTATGGTTTTTTCATTTTCTTTTTCTTTTGTAGTTTTTCATTTTTTTTCTTTTTGGTTATGGATATGGTCGAATCCTATGTGGATTGCCTACGTATCATGACCCCGCATGAATCATACCGAGCGTAGTTCTTGCAAATTAATGCAAGAAATAAAGAGATGTTTATTTGATTTTTTTTCATTTTTTTGCTATTTTATTTAAGAAGATGCAAATTCAAAATTATTATCCTGGGGCCTATGGGGCATCGTTCAGCACCGACACAGGCCAACACAAGACTAAGGAAGTTAAAAATACAAAAATGCGGCTATTTCAGTGGTTATTTTATAAAGTTGAATAATGACTCAAACTTGATTTTTGCGGATACAGCCTTTCGACATTGCCGCGAGGGAATATTTCAAGGCTGTGTCCAAAATTATTTAAAAACGACTCAAAGTGGCTATTCTTGCAAAAACGGCCTTCCGGCGTCCTTTTGAGGGACATTCGACTTATTTTAAGCAAGAATAGCATCACCCAACTTATTTATAACAAAATCAAAAATTTAACATTTTTTGGTTATTTTTGCAAACGGGGTGTGAACCCGGATTTGATTTTGCGGCTATGACCTTGCAACATTTCCACAAGGAATATTTCAAGGCTGTGCCTGCAAATTATTAAAAATGATTCAAAGTGGCTATTTTTTGCAAAAACCGCCTACCGGCGTCCTTTCGGAACATTCGGCTATTTACAAAAACGGCATCACTTTGATTTTATTGACAAAAACACACACATTTTTTTTTGATTGATTTTTTTTTTTAAAAGGGCGGTTGGACCCGATGAGGGTTGCCTATGTATCCCACCTAATGGCGAGAATCAAACCTGCGTAGTTCGGTCAGATTATTTGACCAATTATTTCAAAAAAACTGTTCCACCTTTTCTTTTTTTCAATTTTCAAATTTTCCGGATACCTATTTTTACAAATCTTATTCTTCTCTCTTTTTTTTTCAACAATTTTTCTATCCTTGGGATTTCCGCCGGTCCGCATAACGATCAAGGACAATAAAATGCAACACATAGCATGCTCTGTCTTTTCAATACCGGGTCACCTGTCCTAGACGGACCCAACCCCTGTGTTGAGTCCCCTAAGTCAAACATGATGCAAATAATCGTCCTAGACTTATGTTCAAAATCTTACGGTTTCATAGATTGCTAGACCGTGTACCCGAGCGGACAACTCGAATCGAGGAGGGGGCTACGTACCGGTGACCCGCGGAGTCACTCGGCTTTGTAACTTATCCGGCCTCTCTTTTCTTAATTTAAGGTGACTTTAACAGAAAGGGGAGTCTCAACCAGTAAGCACATCCCCGGGGGAGAAGAGAGAAGGGTTTTCGGCACAATTTTATATACAGTCCACATAATATCAAACCGATAAAGCACATAGCATGTTATTCAAATCACATAATGAAGTCAAACAAAAACGCGAACGGCAGTTCTAAGGAGCTCGAGTTCTTAAACCCTGAAACCGAAGTTCAGGGTTAAATCCCCAGTACCAGCGCAGTAAGTGTCACACCTCCCTTTTTTACTACCCCAAACACTTAAAGCATATAAATACACTTATTGGGTATACCCCGACGCTTAAATATCCGATACGGATAAAATAACGTAAGGGAAGGAGTTTTTCCAATTAAAGGACAATCGGTTCGGGATTTTATTAGAGATTAATTAGAGTCGCCACTTGGGAATGACAATGGTGTCCCAAGTCACCAGTTAATCCCGAATCCGAGGAATTTTGACTCTTAAAATGTCTGCGAAGCAGAGGTCCGGATAAGGAACTCCGTTAACCCGGGAGAAGGTGTTAGGCACTCCCGGATTCCGTGGTTTTAGCACGGTCGCTCCACTGTCGTTCTTGACTTTTGTTTGACTTAATTATGGATTTTGACAACATAATGTGCCTTTTACAAAAATATTATTTTTAAGAATTTGCGACATCGCGGAAACACTCCTCGAGTCATACCGCAACCAGTACGCCTATGACTTTCGGTGTATTTCAACTTTGCCGAGAGTAAGATTTGGGTCACATAAATGCGCACCCGTAATTAAGAAGGTATTATTATTGACTAACGCGCCTAAAGTAATTTCGCGTTTGTACTTTGCGAGGGCCATGAAATTTGCTAAATGACACGCCTCGAATTCTAAGTGTTTGAAATAGTGATTAAGCGAGGGTCACGGGTATGGAAATCATCGTAGCAAGGACAAAATGAAATAGGTTAGTAGAAAATGGGTTGGCGTGTATTCTGGCTCCACTATTCCTGAAGTTAACAAAATAGGCAATAAAACTCAACCTACAATATGCAAAGGCAAAAACAAAAATCAAACACACTGTCCCAGAAGTTAATGCATTCTTGCTCAAATTTACCATTATAATAATTAACCCCTCGTAGTATGAATCATAATTTGAATTTACAACTAAAATACTACAGTAAATGCCTTCGTGAGCTTTACTTTCCATTGTTCTAACTAATCAATAGTCAATATTCATGATAACTACTGTACTTCCCGTCACTAAACACTAGAGTGATAATTTTAATAACATAAAATATGGTAATTACGATTTTCAGGAATTCGAATCCAAACTAGACAATTATATAGCACATTTAATAGTTACGATCATTGAATCTGGTAGAGAAAAACATGAAAACTTCATAGCTAAAGTACAAAATCTCTTTTATGATGACCTTATCAATTCAAATAAAATGGACTACAAGATAGAGATCCCATAAATGCTTTGAATCAGAATAGAGAAAACTTATAATGGAGAAAAGCAAAGAGTTCAGCCATAATCGCAGTAAGTCACCAGCAACAAACAACTATAGTTTAATAGGGAAGGTAATTTTGGAACAACATGAGAATACTAGAGTCCTTTACACATTTACGGGAGCAAAGGGAACATTTGATAATGACAGAATGCATTGTTGGAATCTAACTCCATTTTTTATTTCATATGTTCATCCAAAGTTACACCAAATTGAATTCAGCAGTGTACCTGAATAATAGAAATGAAGAGGAGGTGAATCAGCAGGTATATACAGCAGAAACCAGCAGTAAACAGTCCAGTTCAACAGCAGCAATTGAAATCATCAATTAACCCAGGAAGATTTTCAGAATTTTCAATTTGTTGCAAAACCAAATCTCACATTCAAACTACTGTAATTGCAATTATTCACTGATTGGTGATGGATTTCTTATTGTTTTTTTGGATTTTTGAGGAGAATTAAAGGCTAAAAGAGCAAAAATGAACCTGAAATTATCAATTTCAGATCTGGAATCTAACACTGTTTTTTTTTGTGGTATTTTTCTAGTTTATCTATGGTTCCAAATTCTAAAAGAGACCCTAAAAATCAGAAGGAACCCCCTTTTCTAAAGCTGAAAATACCTATTTATAGGCACAAAAGAAAAATCTGAATTTCATTAAAAACCCTTCAATTCTTGACTTGTTGCACAAGTTAGTGCAATTAATTATTTGAAAGCTACACTAAAACCCCTTCTAGAATAGTCTACCATGTTCTATTTCCCTTGTATTACCTATTGTGCCCTCATTTCCTTTTATTATTTACTAAAACACCTTTTGTTATGCCCAAAATACCCTAAAAGCTCTATATTATAACAACTATGCCAATTCCTATCCCAATTGTACCCTTTCTTCTTTTAAGCTTATTACCACTATACCAATTCTTATTCCCCATTTACCCCTACTTCTTAAGGCTAATTACATTCCTAATTTCTGCAATTTATCCCTATTTTAACTCATTTTCAGATTGTATTTATCAAATAGCCACAATTAAGTGACTATTGCTCAATTAACCAATTAGCCTCTTTAACTACTTTAAATTCAACTTAATTCAATTAATTAAAATCACATTTCTCCTATAGCCAACCCTAAGCAATCTTACAAACATAGCCACTTTTGATCTATTACTCAATTAACAAGACTCGGAAAACAATTTGATAGATGGTGAGTCTTATTAATCGAAGCAACTAATCGCTTTTGAATCTATCAAGTAAAACACCTTAGGTGGATACTAATCATGTGATTGTAATTATCGACCTAACTTGAATAAAAAATAGTCTAAGGGACAATCTAATAGTCGAACTAACAGCTATCACCAATACATCATATTGAACGACTGACTAATTAACTAAACAATTAAGGCCTTAATTAACAGAATAAACCCAAACATTAGCCATTAACCAATAATATCAAAACAGGATCAAAGCGGGTTCACAGATAGTTTCCATCGTTCTATTGTTACACACATGTTGAAGAAACACCTAAAAAAGAAAATCAGAAGCCAGTGATTCCATATAAATCAGAAGATGACTAATTCCGTGAAATCAAAGAATCTAGAAATTTAACTATACTAATCCGAAACTAACAGAAGTTTTAACAGAGAATCTAAAAGTTCAAAAACTAATCAAAACTAATCAAACACTAATCTTAATTAATCGATTATCAAAAACCAATGAATTTAACATAGATCATTAACAAAGCAAAACGGAAAGACGACATCTATTAACACAGATTAATCAAGATGAAATTCGGACCAACTAGTTAAAAAGAAACACAAATGAGAAACAAATACAGACAAAGATGAAGCAGAACAATAAATGAATGCATATATAAAATCAAGAGAAAAAGGACTTAGCTATTCCGCCGTTTTTATTTTCTGTTTTTTTTTTCTGTTTTTTGCTTCTTTTTTTTTTGTTTCTTTTCCGTTTTTCTTCATTTTCTTCTTGCATCTCTCTCGATTAGTTCGAGTCTTGATAATCCGGCCACTTTTTTTTTGATTTTCATTGGTCCAGCCTCGTTCTTGCGGTTCCAGCGGCTATTGGACTCGATCTTTCTTGTCACAATGTAGAAGAATATTAAGAAAGATGGTGGGTGAGGATTTTGGGTGGTTTTGAGTGGCGGCGCCGCCATGGAGAGGGGGTGGCGGCGCGGGAGATTTGGGGTGTTTGGTTGGTGTTTGAAGACAATGGCTTGGAGAAATGGGATGAGGGAGATGAGGGGAATATTTTGGTGTTGGTTTGGTCAAGAAAGGTGGCCGGCCGCCGCCGCCCGCGGCGGAACCCTAGCGGCGACGGCAGTGGAGGCAGTGACGGCTGTGAGAGAGAGAGACATAAGTGTTTGTATTTTTAAGGTTTTGAAGAGTTATGTTTTGTTAAGGTTGTCTTCTTAGTATTAGGTATATTAAATTGTAATAATAAATTTAGAACCGTTGGATTTAAAACAATTAATGGCTAGGATTAGATGATATTAAACGGGTTGGGGCCTGGGTGTTGGGCTGGGGCGTCTTGGGCATTGGGTTGGCCGATTTGGGCTACTGGTTTGGCCCAATCGTTTGTTCTTTGTTTCTCTTATTATTATTCTAACTTGTATTTTTGTATTTTGTTGTATTTTGATTTGTTTTTGTATTTTTTTTTATATTCTTCCTACTTTGTAATTATTTGGAATTAATTAAAACTAAACTAATTACCTCTTCTTCTTTTTTTCAATTTAAAAAGCTAACTAATTTTTTTTTTTTGATTTTTTCTTTAATTAATAAAAAATGAATTAATTTCCTAAGAATGCAAATTTTTGTATTTTCATTTATCACACGCAAATAACACGCAAACAACTAACACAAAATTCACACAAAAATTATAACAATAAAGAAAAATCATTTATTTTGGATTTTATAGGAATAAATCATGTGTAGGGTAAAAATCACGTGCTCACATATACAAGGGGACATTTGTGGACCTATTCACCCACCCAGTGGGTCGTTCCGATATTTTATGGTCTTGATAGACGCATCCTCTAGATGGTCTCATGTGTGCCTATTGTCATCTCGCAACCTCGCGTTTGCAAAATTAATGGCACAAATAATTCGATTACGGGCACAATTTCCCGATAATCCAATTAAGTCTATTAGACTTGATAATGTTGCTGAGTTTTCATCCCAAGCATTTAATGATTATTGCTTATCAATTGGGATAAAAGTGGAACATCCTGTAGCTCATGTTCACACTCAAAATGGTCTTGCAGAGTCTTTAATTAAACGTTTGCAATTGATAGCAAGACCGTTACTCATGAAAACGAGGCTGCCCACTTCTGTTTGGGGTCACGCCATTTTGCATGCAGCAATGCTAGTTCGTCTCAGACCGACAAATTATCATAAATATTCCCCGTTGTAATTAGTTTTGGGTCATGAACCTAATATATCCCATTTAAGAATTTTTGGATGCGCAGTATATGTGCCTGTAGCACCGCCATATCGCACCAAAATGGGTCCGCAAAGAAGGTTAGGAATATATGTTGGGTTTGAATCGCCCTCCATTATTCGCTACCTCGAGCCATTAACGGGAGATTTATTTACTGCACGATTTGCAGACTGTCGATTCGATGAGACACTTTTCCCAAAATTAGGGGAGAAGTTGGTGAAACCAAACGGGAAATTTTGTGGAAAAATCCATCATTATCTCATCTTGATCCACGTGCCTCTATTTGTGAAAAAGAGGTACAAAAGATTATTCATTTGCAGAGAATAGCAAATCAAATGCCCGATGCATTTACAAATATGAAAAGGATAACAAAATCACATATCCCTGTGGAGAATGTTCCAATCCATATTGATGTCCCTATTGGACAATCTTCTAGTGTCATAGCTAATGAGTCAAAAGCACGACTGAAACGTAGCAGACCATTAGGTTCCGAAGATCGAAATCCTAGAAAAAGGAAAATAAATGATCAAAATGACAATATGAAAGAATCTCATAAAGAAATCCACGACT
Source organism: Nicotiana noctiflora (assembly GCA_032618575.1). Classification (NCBI taxonomy): domain Eukaryota; kingdom Viridiplantae; phylum Streptophyta; class Magnoliopsida; order Solanales; family Solanaceae; genus Nicotiana; species Nicotiana noctiflora. The sequence continues at coordinate 6,861 of JASVEL010010579.1, forward strand.
TAATAAATTTTGAGATTCATGAGGAATCCACTAAGCCCGAGACTCAAGAAAATAAGGAACTATCAATAAATCCAATCGATATTGAGACAAATTTGAATCGATTGGATATAGTGGTGATTATGTCTTTGCATATAATGTTGCATCCAGCATTATGCAAGAAAATGAGGATCTTGAACCTCAATCTGTTGGAGAATGTCGACAAAGACTTGATTGGCCAAAATGGCAAGAAGCAATCCAATCAGAGTTGAATTCACTTGCAAAACGTGAAGTTTTTGGGCCTGTAGTCCAAACACCTAATGGTGTTAAGCCCGTTGGCTATAAATGGGTCTTTGTACGCAAGAGAAATGAGAAAAATGAGGTGCAAAGATATAAGGCACGCCTTGTTGCACAAGGATTTTCACAAAGGCCTGGTGTTGATTATGAAGAGACATATTCACCCGTTATGGATGCTATAACATTCCGTTATCTCATTAGTTTTGCTGTCCATGAAAAACTTGACATGCATTTAATGGATGTGGTTACCGCCTACCTTTACGGCTCACTTGATAATGAGATATACATGAAAATTCCCGAGGGCTTCAAAATGCCTAATAATTCAAAATCCCGGGAAATGTTTTCAATCAAATTGCAAAGATCTTTGTATGGTCTAAAGCAATCGAGGACGAATGTGGTATAATCGTCTTAGTGAGTATTTATTAAAGGAAGGCTATATAAATGATGCCATTTGCCCATGTGTTTTCATAAAGAAAACAACATCGGAATTTGTTGTACTTGCCGTATATGTTGATGACATAAACCTTATTGGAACTCCTATAGAACTCCAAAAGGCAATTGATTATTTAAAGAAGGAGTTCGAGATGAAAGATTTCGGAAAGACAAAATTATGTCTTGGTTTGCAAATTGAACATTTGGCAAACGGAATTTTTGTTCATCAATCTACCTACATAGAAAAGGTACTGAAATGGTTTTACATGGATGGAGCACATCCATTAAGTACTACGATGGTTGTTCGATCACTTGATGTGAACAAAGATCCATTCCGACCTCAAGAAGAGAATGAAGAGCTACTTGGTCCTGAAGTACCATATCTTTGTGCAATTGGTGCACTAATGTATCTTGCCAATACTACAAGGCCCGACATAACTTTTCCAGTTAATGTCTTAGCAAGATATAGCTCTGCTCCCACAAGGAGACATTGGAATGGGATCAAACACATATTGCGGTATCTAAAAGGGACTACCGATATGGGCTTATTTTATGGCAATAATTGCAGTCCCGATCTTGTTGGTTATGCTGATGCTGGGTATTTATCCGACCCACACAAGGCTCGATCTCAAACAGGTTATGTGTTTACCTGTGGTGGCACTGCCATATCTTGGCGATCGACTAAGCAATCAATTGTGGCTACTTCATCTAATCATGCTGAGATAATTGCTATTCATGAAGCAAGTCGAGAGTGCGTGTGGTTGAGGTCTATAATACATCTTATTCGAGATAAATGTGGTGTGAAATGTGAAAAGTTACCCACTATTTTGTATGAAGACAATGCAGCATGCATAGCTCAACTGAAGGGAGGATTCATAAAAGGAGATAGGACAAAGCACATTTCACCAAAGTTATTTTTCACACATGATCTTCAAAAGAATGGTGATATTAATGTGCAACGGATTCGTTCAAGTGATAATATGGCTGATTTGTTCACAAAATCTCTACCAACGTCAACCTTCAAGAAGCTAGTGTACAAGATCGGGATGCGAAGGCTTAAGGATGTGAATTGATGCTCTCATCAGGGGGAGTTAATGCGCGTTGCACTCTTTTTCCCTTACAAGGTTTTGTCCCACTGGGTTTTCCTTGCGAGGTTTTTAACGAGGCAACCAAAAGGCGTATTATTAGATATGTGTACTTTTTTTCCTTTTCTAAATTTTTTTTCCCATTGGGTTTTATTTTAGTTAAGGTTTTAATGAGGCACATTACTTATTGAGTAGACATTCAAGGGGGAGTGTTAAGAATAGAATTCTATTTGAAGTGAATGTCTAGAATTCTATTTGGAGTGAATGTCTATCTTGTGGAGAGTTTTACTTTGTGACTAAGTCATAATTTCTCCTATAAATAGAGGGGTCTTACCCCATTGTAAATCATCCCAAAATTCAATAAGAATTTCTTCTCTCTCTTTCTTTGCAATATTGCTCTTGTTCTTTCATTATTTCATAACAGATATAAATTTATACCGATTTTAATTAATATCAACAATCAAACATGAAATAGATGCAACCCAAATTCTATGCTAGAATTAAGATTTTCTGAACTCATTTTGAGACAGCTTTTTGATGAATCGCTTTGTTCTTTTTTTTTAAAAAAAAAATAAAAAGATGGAGGCAGTAAGTGTTGCTTTATTTCCTTATATTGCCAAGACCTGATGTTGTAATTCATCCAGGGTGGAGCAAAGTAAATGTGCGGAATACGATCATTTAACCAATGGTTTGAATTGTCTTTCTTATGATTAATATCATACTTATATTCTAATTACTTTATAAAAAAAAAAATTCAAAAGATTTTTTAGCGAGAAACAATTTGTGTTTGGTTAATTAATTTAAAAAGTATTTAAGTTCTAAGCAGTAATTTATGTTTGACCAAACTTTTAAAAAATACTTCTAAGTATATATTTTTTTCGAAAAAATATTTTTGGAGAGAAATTACTCTTTTTTGCTTCTTCAATACTGCTTCTGTTTTTACTAAAAAGTGTTTGTTTTTCTTCTAAAAGTTTAGCCAAAAACTTCAACTTTAAAGTGAAAAAAACAAGTTTTTGAAGGGTAAAAAGGTGATTTTGGGTTTGGAAAAATTAAAGCTTGGCCAAAAGGATATATGACAAGAGCATTAATACTACTTTTGGGGAGAAAATACTCTTTTTTGCTTCTCAAAACTGCTTTTATTTTTATTCTAAAAATTTAGCCAAACACATCAACTTTAGAGGGGAAAAACAAATTTTTGAAGGGAATAAAGGTGATTTTGGGTTTGGAGATATTAAAGCTTGGCCAAACAGGGCAAGAGCATAAATACTTAATTAACTATAAACCTTTTGGTTCTTTTACAAATATTTGACACACAATTGTTCCTGTTCTATCTTCTAATGGAGAAAGTCTTATAGGGAGTTCTTCTCTTTTTTTATTGGCCTTAATTATATGACGTAAAGATGAATTAGTTCTGGTGGATACGAAATGATTATACCAAAAGAAAAGTTGTTTTAATTGTCTGTGTAATATAAAATTATAGTACTCTTGATCATGCTGAAAATGATAAATCAAAAAGACACTTAAGATCTTGGAAAACAAAAGAAGAAGAAGCAGTTCTCATCGATGTATGTTTTGATTGTTACTTAAATTTTATTGTTTCAATACTGCCGTTATATAATGACGCAATATGCCACTTTATGTAACGACCGATTTGATGTGGTCGCGTCGTTACCTTATCTTTTTCTCTCATTCTCACCCTTCATTATTATTAAATAATTTTATTTTATCATTTACCCTACTTTTTTATATAATAAGTTTACCTTGTATTATAATTTTTTTAATATATTGTTGCAAGTTTATTCATCAAATTTCTGGTGCGTGATATTATAAAACGATGTCAAACAATTCAATTTATCCAAACATTGTATTTATCAAACGATATAGTACAATATAATACAATACGATACGATATATCATGAAGTGATATGTAACAACCATCCAAACAAGCTCTAAGTGACATAACTATATATGATTTGTGATATTTCTGTACGCAATTAATATTAAATTCTATGTTGCTCCGACTCTCCAAAAATATTGATGGGTATGGGTCGGATCCTCCAAAAATAATATATTATTTTTAAAGGATCCGCTACAGTACGACAACTGTTTTGGAGAGTCCGATCAATAAAGATAATATAACTACTTCCTGTTGGTAAAAAGAACAAAACATTAACATACAAGAATTCCTGTGCATCTATATAATTCTATTCGTCCAGATTACAGAGTATGCAATTGACGCTATTCCTACTGAGCTAAAAAGTACTATTATTAGCGAGATCAATAATTGAAGTTTTGAAGCGAACTCCTGAAGAGAAATAAATATGCACAAAAAGAACTGTTTTTTTTTCCACATTAAAAAGATCAAATAATTCATGTTACAGTACTTTTTCCGAGTAACTCAATTTCTGGTATTTTCTTTGCACGAGTGACGGCAATCCAAACTTTTTGTAGTAATGTATCTTTCAAGCTTACCGTATAGGTAAAGGCTGATATACAGCCACCCATATAATCGACAACCAAAAGTTGTCGCATTTCATCATTCTTAGGATTGTATACAACAAGTTTAATTTTATGATCGTCTATTAGCAAAGCAACTTCTCCATTGTCTGCGGCGGTAATGGGCATTACTGCAAACTCCCCATAAGGACCAAAGCATTGCTCCTTCATGAAAAATAAGAATGTCCATGATTCTTGGGTAAATTTCACAAATGGTCATATAACTATGACATTTTTTCACTAAAATCATATAACTTTCTTTTCTCACACAAAAATCATAAAACTTTCACTTCTTTGCTCAAAAAATCCCAGTGACCGGGAAAGACCATTCACCGGTCATTTTTTGATTTTTTTTTTTCATTTTTTCATTTTTTTCATTTTTTTGATAAAACTGAAAATATTTTTTCTTTAAAATAAAAACTGAAAAAGTAAGATAAAACTAAATGCTTTAAAAAAACTGGAAAAAAATACTTTTTTTTGTAAAAATTGAATTATTTTTTGTAGCAACTGGAAAAAAAAAGACTTTACTAAATTAATGGACTATTGGTGCATTAGTTTAAAAAAACGAAAAATATTTTGCAAAATAAATAAAGTCCAACAAAGATACATTTTCAAGAAATGCTAAATATTTTTTATTTTTTTAAACTAATGCATCAATAGCCCACTAATTTAGTAAAGTCTTATTCTTCTTTTTTTTCCAACTTTTACAAAAAATAATTCAATTTTTACAAAAAAATATTTTTTTCAGTTTTTTTAAAGCATTACTTTTGTAAAAACTAGAGAAAATATTTTTAATAAAATATTTTCATTTTTTAAAAGCTGAAAAAAATATTTTCAACAAAATATTTTTATTTTTTGCAAACTAAATAAAGTCCAACAAAGATACATTTTCAAGAAATGCAAAATATTTTTCGTTTTTTAAACTAATGCAACAATAGTCCACTAATTTAGTAAAGTTTTTTTTTCAATTTTTACAAAAAAAAATGTTTTTCAGGTTTTTTAAAGCATTTCTTTTGTAAAAACTAGAAAAAAATATTTTTAATAAAATATTTTTGTTTTTTAAAATCTGAAAAAAATATTTTCAACAAAATATTTTCATTTTTGAAAAATATTTTTTTTCAGTTTTTTAAAGCATTTAGTTTTATCTTACTTTTTCAGTTTTTATTTTAAAGAAAAAATATTTTCAGTTTTTTTTTAAAGAAAAAATATTTTCAGTTTTTTCAAAAAAAAATGAAAAAAATGAAAAAAATGACCTGTGAATGGTCTTTCCCGGTCACTGGGATTTTTTGAGCAAAGAAATGAAAGTTTTATGATTTTTGTGTGAGAAAAGAAAGTTATATGATTTTAGTGAAAAAATATCATAGTTATATGACCATTTGTGAAATTTACCCCATGATTCTTTTACTCCATATTCCTTCATCACCAATATCTCAATGCCGTAATTATAATCATACATAAAACCACGACTCATGCTAAGACAATCATCTAAATTGTACGCCTTATTTTGTGACTAACAGTTGTCATTAGTTTTAACCGAGTGGCTACAAATGATTTTCTCTCTTCATTATTCTTGTATATAGACGTATGTATGTGCAACAATGAATACATTGAATACACACAAAAGAAAATTTCAAAATATTCTCTGATTTTGTCATGTAATGTATGCTTAGGAGCATGTTTAGGTTCAACAATAAATCAAAACTTAAAATAATAGATGAAATTAACTGATAAGTACTACTCATTTATCGTTATTGTGTACATTTAGGCTATGATTGTCGTCCAGCAGGACCCTCAAATCCACATACAATATGTGTCTTAACCTTCTATTTTAGGTGTTCTACCAACAAACATCTCTGCACTTCATTAAACTTTTCTATTTTGTCTACTCAAAATTATCTTCAACTTTCACTCCCAAAATTTGAAAAAAAAAGAAGTTCTTACCATTTATCAAGAAAAAAAAAGGGTGAAAAGGAATGCAATATTACAAGTTAAAGAATGCACAACTCTTTTCTTCGTCGTGTTCACCCTTTTTCTGGCAAAGGCAAAAAGAAAAGAGTGTCAAAATGAGGTGTTTATCTACAACAGAATGTAGCAACAGCAGCAGTAGGAAGAGCAGAGCAGAGTAACTCTAAATCTAGAAGTCAATAATTGGTTCACCAATAGTAAGATTCCTCTGGACAGTCCAAGGCAGGTTAAAGAGTTTTGCCATGATAAACTTGAAGATTTTATTCACATTGATGTTATGTGTTGCACTCGAGAAGAAGAGAGTTGCTTTCATTGCCTTTGCATATACCCTTGCCTGCAAAAATACCATTTCAACAATTCTCAACGTGTAAAGTCAATAGGTTCAGAATGAATATAATCAATTTATATAGTTCGAGCTGGTGGTTATTTTGAATGCGTTCTAAACTCCTAATTCATAAATACTATCCTACTAGCATTTGAATTTTTGGGTTTGTTTGGGTTCGGGAGGGGTCGGACGACGGACACTAATGGTTGCGCCATGGAGCTGGATGACTATTACTCTTATCACTGAAATTTTACTATAACCCAAAAAGCAAGGAATTTTTGTTGATAATGCGAGTGCTATCACATTAATTCTTTTCAGTTTATGCTTGTTTATGATGCCAAAGCTAAAAGAAACTAGTATACAAATGTTTGACATTTGTAATTACCTTGCAAAGAGGAAAAGTGTACACACACGAAGATATTTAATCATGGTAATTCGGAAGATTGTGGTCGTTATAAATTAAATAATCTTGACTAGTAATAAAGGTGCATATGAAGGCGCATTTGTTAGTTTGATATAAACATGTAACAACAACAACTCCAGTATATTCCTACAAAGTGGGGTTTAGGGAGGATAATGCGTACAGCGTACACAGGCCTTACCCCTACCCGAAAGGATAGAGAGGCTGTTTCCAATCAACCCTTGACTCAGGAGAAAGGGAAGAGAAAGAAAAAGAAAAACAAAAGAGCATTAGTGACTCCAGTAGAAATTGCATAAATAGTTGACTACACATAAAATCATAAATTAAAAGGCATGCAATAATATCTATCAGTAACTACACATTCACTTATAACCTCTTGGTTGGAAGTGGGAGTTGCTTACCATAGGAGCAATCCCTCTTGTATAGATTCCGGTAACTATAATGATTTAGAAGAAAGACGAGGAATCAATTTAGTGCTATATAGATCAGAATTGTACCTGTGTCACCACACTCCACTGAATGTCTGGTGGAAGCTGGACAAAATCATCAAATTTGGTCCCAATTAGTATGGGAATAGCACTCTGTAGTTGTCAATTGTAGAAGCAAAATATTAGACTTCTACAACCAAAAAAAATTAGCTTAGCTAACAGGGGTTTCAAGTCTACAAATAATGCTTATTTGAACACTAATGTTCCATCAATCATTATCTAACAGTGGTAAATCTTCATTATTTTCCGGGTCCACTTTTATTGATTTATTGACTTTTTTTTTTATCCACAGTATTTGGTTTTCTCAGATATCAACAAAAAATTATTTTTCCAAAATTTTGGAGTAAAGGGTCTTTGAGTGTCTGTTATATTTTCAATGAACAAATTAAAGAAATAGTAAAGGTTAACATGGTCAATTTTATTGTTAATTAATGTTAAAAGTTAAATTCTTTAATATATGTGAAAACAATCAAAAAGTCAATTAAAGTGGACCACAAGAAGTAGTAATAGTCTAATACATATTAAGTGGCATTTGGACATAAGAACTGTAAAATTTTAAAAAATAGGGTGAATTTTTTTTTTAAAGTGAAAATGATATTTGAAATTTAGAATTGTGTTTGAACATGAATATAATTTTGGGTTGTTTTTAAAGTTTTGTGAATGAAAATTTTGAAAAGCAGTTATTTGGATTTTTTCAAATTTTCAAAATGCATCTTCAAGTGAAAATTAAAATTTTTATGAACACCTGTTGATTTCGGAAAAAAAGTGAAAAAAATTTCCAAATAATTTCTTATGTCCAAACGGGCTCTAAATCAGAATTTCATTGGAAAAGAACAACTGAACTAAGTGGTCATTTCATCATAATTGTCGTTTAATTCATTCTCAATACTTCTTGAAAGTTAAAGCCAATCAAGTTTTGGTAATCAGTAATAACCATTTAAGGTGGAAATTAAGCTTCAATTATTCAAATCAAATGAGCCAACTGATTAAGTTATCATCTTCAAAAACAAAAAGTTACAAACTAAAGTACTCGATTCCTTTAATTAGCTTTTACTTCAATGTATCAATAAAGTCCCAACCACTGTAGTACTTTTTTGTTTGGTGAAAAGAAAAGGAATATTTGTTACTGGCTAGTGAAAGTTTCATTTTACTTTTGCTAAGATTTGTAATAAGTAAATTTAATTCTTGGTTCTAAAGTTTACTCCATTTCAAGAAAACGACAGTAATTTGAAACATAAGTTAAGTTTCGCACCTGATTCCACTTTCTTGCTTCACTATACCAACCAATCACACTGCAATTTCAAAAAAGAAAAAGTAAAGCTTTTAATAATCGAGTTTAACTTCTGTACACTAACAACTTAATTAAGCGCTATCATATTAAAATGACCTACTTGTTCAATGTACTCCGGCTAGTGAGATCAAACATAAAGAGAATGGCGACAGCATCTTTACAAGCAATTGGAATCTGATCAAGTGAGCTATGATCACCTACACCCAACTTTGAAAATTCAAAACACAATTCATTCAAGCTACAGTTACCACCTTAAAGAAAAAAGGTAGCCGGGTTTAGAGGCGGATACAAAATTTAAATTCTATGGGTTCAAACTAATTATATTTAAAGTTATGGATTCATATTTACTATACGTTGTAATTTTAATAATTTTTACACATAAATTTATACTCCGCACTGAAAGTAATGGGTTCAGTTGAACCCGGTACCAAAAGGCTGGATCCGCCCCTTGTCGGGTTCACTAAACTTTCGTTATGTGTGGGGTTCAGGAAAGGTCGGACCACAAAGATCTATCGTACGCAACCTTACCTGTATTTCTGCAAGAGGCTATTTTCACGGCTTAAAAGTGTCAAATTTGGTCTAAGGCCATTTCCAACCTTGCTCCCATTTTTTCTTCCCAAAATGGGGATTTCTCCATTTTGGGGACAGCTTTTAATCCAACCATTCCCCTATTTTATCCCCCAAAATTTTTTATATTCTTCTTTCTATATATTATATTATTATCTTTCATTTCAATTTTATTTTTTAATTTTCATTAAACAAATTTCATCTTTTATTTTATTAATTTATAATTTCCATAATTCAAAAAAATTCTATAAAATTTTAAATAATATAATTTGTAAGCAATTATTATAGATTAACTAATATTTTTAATAAAAGTGAAATCATTGCGATACAAGATTAATTAAATACATATTACATAACGATAAAATTCATTCGAAATACTAGATAAATATTCAACTTCAACCTCTAGTAAATGCAACCTAGGCAAAAAAATATATCTAATATTTTATATTTGCATATTTTAATTTTAGCAACATCTAATGTTTTATATTTGCACCATTCATTTTTTGAGATAATTATATATTGTTGTACAATTATAACTTATAATTTTTACATAAAAATAATAAATGCATTCAAATTAATTTATCAAAATTATACATCAAAGTTAAGATATAATATTAATATTATAAAAACATTACATAAACATAATTTAGTGTATATAAAGAGATAAAATAAAAGATTAAATAATAAAATAATAATAAAATAATGGTGAATAGTAATGTGGGAGATGAATAGTGTACCCCATATTTTAGGAAACACTATTCATCCCCCATTTTGGGACAAAAATAAGGGTGTGTTGGAGGACAATTTTCCCCAAAATTACCTCTATTTTGGGGATGAGAACAAAGTTGGAGATGCCCTAAAACTTAATAAAATAAGAAGTCAAAATTAGCTAACCAGATTAAGTGATTAGAAATTAATGAACATACCTCCCACATCCCATATTCTAAATGCAATTCTTGCACCTCGTACAACTAAAGTTTTATCCATCAAATTCAACCCCTTCGTCTCCAAGCATCTCTTTTCTTGTTCATCCCCTACATACTTAATCTGGAAAAAAAGAAAATCCAAAAAAGTATCAGAAAAAAGGTTGTTTCTTGGTTTAAGCATAAGAACAAACATAGAGTGACCGTAACACCATAGAGTTTAGACTTGTGGTCAGTTAGAAATAGGTGTTAGGATCGAAAAAAACATATCAGATGTCACGTTGAAGCTAGTACAACGAGCCTTGAATGACATAAATCATACAACAAAAGAGAATTATATTAAAAGAGATACAAATATTTAACGTTGTTCGGTCAACTGACCTATGTCCACGGCATAAATGAGCAATTACACTCACAAAATATTGAGAGAACAATATCACAAAGAGGCAAACACAAGTGACACACTAACACTTGTCCGATAAACTTCTCCTCACGACTCTCAAATCCCATATGACTGAATTGTATATACTAGTGAATGAGAATGACGGATCTTCAATTTATATAACTCCAAATATTTTCTTATAAGAAAAGTAACTAGCCAAATACGGGATGTATAGTTTCTTTCTATAAAAGAATGACTCAATTATGATAAATATATTGTACTTATTTTTTAAAGATAGAAAAATTAAATATGATAAAGAAAATTAACACAATAACTAACAAAAGGTGCTAAGGAGATCATCAGAATTCAAATTTCCCTAGAAAAGAAATGTCCCTTGGTGATGTGTGGAGTAACGTATACGTAGAACCTTACGCACAAAAATTAGTATTTATTTCTATTAGACAAAAAGGCAATAGCACCACATAACACCAGCAAAATAATAAAAAAACCAAATCGAAAGAAGCAACAGGATTATCCGAACACAGTTAGAAAAAAGACTAACAAAGTACAACATAGTAAGGTTAGAAAGAGATTAAGTTAAACTTACCACAAAACTTGTTTTACCAATGTGGCAATCACCCAAAATACTGATTTTCAAGGTAACTAAATCTGAATCACTATCATACCCACTACAAGTTGCAGTCAACGGATCATTTTCACCGTAGTACTCTTCATTTTCCTCCATTGACGGAGTTGCAGCTCTTCGAGATAAACGCCGGTACTTTCTTACCGGCTTCCGGCCAGTTGAGCAAATCAAAATTCTTTCCCAAATGAAACGAAAAAACTCTCTAAATATTGAAACTTTATCAAATATCTTCCACCTTATATTCACATGAACGATTTTCCGGCAGAGATTAGTCATATTTCTGCTATTACTTCATGGATGTTTTGAACCATATTGAAGAAATATACTTGGGAGCTAATTTTGGTTTCCACATTTTGGTAGTCTTTTTATTTTTGGATGTTCTGTTTGGAACAATTTTCTACTCTGTTCACGACGTACGACAGAAATTAAGAATGGGAAAATGTTGGGTTTTTTTTTTTGTTTGTATTTTGAGTTAGGCGATTGACCGGTTTATATGTGTTTTTTGGAATCTCCGGGAAATAGTCCAACTTGCCGGCTTCTTGTTCTTGATTTGATGTGTAATACTTGGACTTGGGTATTTAGGTCAATTGAGTTAGGCACTACCTACCATATATAGATGTTTTGTAGGGGTAGTTTGGTCATTAAATTTAATATATAAAATAAAATATATAAATTATATACACTGACAATATATCAATGTAATTATGTTTTAGCACATTACCAACTTATTGTTTTATGTTACTTATTCTACAAATCAAGGATACATATATTAGGTAAAAATTATTTTGTAACATTATCATAAAGAATTAAACTAAAAAAAGTGGCAGAAAAAATGGTATAAAAATAAATAACAACAATAACTACTTAGTGTATTCTCACAATGTGGGATCTAGGGAGGGTAATACGTACACAAGCCTTATCCCTACCCGAAAGGACAGAAATGTTGTTTTAAATAGACCCTCGGCTCATGAGAAAGGGAAGAGAAAGGGAAGAGAAAGAGGAGGAGAAAGAAAAGGAAAAGCAAAAGAAAAGAAAAGTAAAAGAACATTAGTGACTCCAACAGAAATCGCATAAACAGTTAACTACACATAAAATCATAAATTAAAAGGCATGCAATAACATCTACTAGTAACTACCATAGGGGCACGATACAAAATACAAGACATCTATGGAGGGTCCTACCAAACCACACCTAGCCCACGAAAGAAGTACGAAAAGCTCTAGAAGCCTCTATACTACAACTTTAATACTAGACCTCTAGACTTTCCTATCAAGGATCATGTCCTCGGAAATCCGCATTATTGTCATGTCCTGCCTAATCACCTCTCCCTAATACTTCTTAGGCCTCCATTTGCCTCGTCTCGCGCCAACCGCTCACAACTCCTCATCGGGGCATCAGGGCTTCACCTCCGCACATGCCCGAACCACCTGAGCCTCATTTCCCGCATCTTCTCATCCATTGGGGCCACCCCCACCTTCTCCCGGCCCGAATAACTTCATTCTTAATCTTATCTAACCTGGTGTGCCCACCCATCCACTTGAGCATCCTCATCTCCGTAACCTTCACTCTCTAAACATGAGAGTTCTTAATCGCCCAGCACTCCGCCCCATACAACATGACAGGTCTAACCACAGCTCTATAAAACTTTCCCTTGAGTTTCGGTGGTACGTTCTTGTCACACAAAACTCCTGATGCAAGCCTCCATTTCGACCACCCCGCCCCTATACGGTGGGTGATATCATCGTCGATCTCTCTGTCCCCCTGAATCACCGACCCAAGATATTTGAAATTGTCCCTCTTGGGGATGACCTGGCTCCAAGCTTCACATCTCTGCCTACTTTACTCGACTCGGCGCTAAACTTGCACTCCAGGTATTCTGTCTTAGATCTGCTCAGTTTGAAATCCTTAGACTCAAGTTTCTTTCTCCGGACCTCCAACGCCTCGTTAACACCGACCCTCGTCTTGTCTATCAGGACTATGTCATCAGCAAATAGTATACACCAAGGCACATCCCCTTGAATATGGCATGTCAATACCATCACCAAAAAATGGTATAAAAAATGTTTTGCAATTTTGGCTTCTTTTAAACCAATAATACACTCGACTTTCGTGTCAATTATAAAAAGGGAAATACGTAATCTACATATTTATTAGGCCACAATTAATTTAAACGGCTGATGCTAGGAGTTATAACTAATGAAGCATCTATGATAGTATTCTTTTCGGACCAGTTTAAATGATTTTTTTGGCTCTTTTCATATACATTAAGAATTTACCTTTTAATATTTTTTAATAATATAATTAACCATAATAATTTTAATTTGCTTATTAGAAATATAACAAATTATTTTTAGGCTCTTTACTTCAAGGGCAACGTTTGAAAAGAAGAAATTAACACTTTCTTAATATGAAAAAAATTAAATATTATGAAACACAAAAAAATCAAGAAACACTTAAACGTCGACCGGACAAAATAGCTTTATAGCTCATAGTTTACCCCTTTATTGTTTTAAATGGAGAAAATTTAGAAGATGAATGATAAAGAAGATACCTAAGATTCAGAGAGAGCAAAGAGGAAACAACAAATGAGAGAACACGGTACTAATGATGATGTTATGTTGTGCATTAGGAAGTTACTGGTAATTATTTATTTCGTGAGCAAAGCTTTGAAAAGGAAAAAATATTTGTGATGATCATCATTTTAAGCACAAGAAATAATGATGTCATGATAATTTTTCTATTCCTCGCATCAATGTTAGCATTATCTTAAGAAATTGTATTTTTTAATAACGTAGTCTCCTGCTAGTTTTAAAATAGCTTCTCTACTTTCTTCGAGATAAGATTAAGCTCCGCGTATACTTTACTTTTCTTAGACCCGTTAATAAATTTTATTGATATGTTATTGTTGTAGTTTCCTGCTAGTTATATATCGATATTAAAAGTATCAAATAACTTTGGCCATCAAAATTTAGACATATGAAAATATTTTACCTAGTATTTTTGTTATTGCTGAGATTAAAATTCTAATACCTTACGAATTTTTACTATTTTACTAATCACTAGGCCAGGTTCTTAGAAAATCCTTCATCCTAGATAAAAAGATAAAATCCATATACATGTTTACTTAAATAAATGAATGGAATAATTATTTATAACATATTACTATATATTTTTCTTTTTGAGAGAATTTATACTATATATAGAGAGAGAAAGAAATGAAAGAGAGTCAAGATTTGATTGGTGGATGCAGATCAAGGATATTTTAAAATTTGGCATGCCAAGGGAATAAAGTAATTAAAAGCTGCAAAATACCATCAGAATGACTCATACTTTTGTGCTTTTCTACAAAAGCATTTTGCTAGAATTAATAAAGTTCATTTGTGTTCTTGCCTTTTCTCTGCTAAAGAGGTCCAGAAGTCTTTTAAATCAACAAATCTCGATCTTGTCTCTGGTGTAAATCGATCAAGTTAGATCCAACCAAAGTGGACAAGAATAATCTAATTACATAAGTTTATTCCATTTAAGTTTCAGCTAGAGGCGGAGTTAGGTTGGCGACAGAAGGTTCATTATCGAAAATTAACATTATATATATATATATATATATATATATATAATTAATTAGTGTTTGCTTTTTAATTTTTTTTAATATCCTTGATGAAAACCTTACTTTTGCTACTAACGTAAATGGGGTGCTTAAGCTTAAAAGTCACCAATTGTTTGTTTTGAATTTTGATTCTGTAACGTAGTTTTTATGCACCTTTATTTTGCCCCTACTAAGCCGCTACTAAGCATGTGTTTGGACATAAAACTTATAATTTAAAAAAAATAGTAATTAGAGTTAAATTTAAAAATAATATTTGAGATTTGACATTATTTTTGGATCAGACATGCATTTTACTAAAACAAATATTACAGTTTTATGAGTAGGGAACAAAAATTTCTGAAAAACTCATTTTCGAAGTTTTTTTCAAAAACTTATAGAATTTCATGAATAAACATGTTTTTAAAAAGAAAATCGTAAAAAAAGGAAAAAATATTTATGGACAAACGGGTTCTAATTATCGGACTAAACAGACAAATGGAAAAACCGATGTCTTTATCAACTTCGTAACGAATACGAACAAATTTTACGTGGGGTTCTTCAATCTTATCATTAAACAAAATACACAAAATTGACAATCCGTATTCCAATTATCTAAACAGAAAAATAATTCATGCATATACTATATAGAAATAGAATTTAGGTAGAAGGCGTGATCATGAAGAATCTAGCATGCCACAGGTGCAATTATTAATGATTATAACTGAAGACGACCTTGTCATTTGGGTTATTATATTTAATTTAATTCCCACAGTACCAAGAATGATTTGTTAAGAATGTTTTTTTAATCTGTATTTGTTAAATTCATTTAAGGAGGGTAGGTATTCAACCCTCTTAGGGTTGACGTTGGTTGCTGTTATAAACCACCAAACTCTCTCTCTATATATATATATAAAGTATGTGTTGGGTGCAAACACTGCAAGATTTTGGAGGTTGGAGAAAATAAAGAAAAATAAGTAGTGATACCAAACCTAAAAGAATAATTTACCAAAAAAGTATCTATACTGGTGAAAAGTGTTATGTATTTATGTATGCGTATAAGTTTTATGAAATATGAATCGCTATATTATTTCTCTTTAGTGATGGACGATGATCATGAATTAATTAAGGAATAATTTCACATAAATACAACTCACACACCCAACTTGCAACATAATAGCCTAGATATCACTTTGCAAATCTATAGCCTAAAAAATAATAGGCTAATTCCTCAAAGACAGCTTATTTTTCTCCTTCGCAAATCTGCTACATCGCAAATCAATCCTGAAGCTGTTATGAAACTGCCTAAGCAATGTAAAATTAAGGTTCCTAGTAGATGTTAAAGGCTTAAGTCTTAATTTAATTAAAAGGCATGTATTTGACATGACGTGTTTCACTTCCTGGTGAAGTTGACATACTCCATGGTTGTTTGTATTTATATTCCATCGAATTTGAATAAACTTTCTTTCCAGTTATTGTTCTACATTTTAGAATCTGCTGCCTTGCAAATCAGCCACAAACCCAACTCAAAAATATTGAATAATTCATATTATCTAAAGGTAAGAAATTCAAACACTTCCAACAGGATAAAAGAAAAATAAAAACTTGGTAAATAAATTATAGAATCCCTCCAAACGGAAAAGAAGAAAAGAAGGAAGTGTCAAATTTCTGTAGAGACCTCTTACACGCTAACAATGTATATACATCCTTATAAACTGAAAAACTATATATTTATACAATATTATACACAAATATACACATTTATACACAATTATACAATATTGTATAACTTGTATAAATATGTATAATAGTGTATAAGAGGTGTCTGTATATCCATATACACTATTATACAGTGTCGATACAACCCGCTACATAGTAATGATTTTCCAGAACTTAAAACTTCAAAATCTTCCAAAATTGCTTGAACTTCAAACTTTAGAATCCTCCAAAATTAGTGGTTGTTTGTTGGTGCAAATCCTTCAAAATCAAGTTTGAGAGCTATTTGGGTTAGAGGATGAATTTTGTATATCTATATACACAATTGTTTGACTTTTCCAACCACTAAATCCAATTTCAAATCCAATTCCAACATCAGCAGAAACCTTCAAATTTTTGTTCTTTAATCCATCTCTTACTACAACAACATTTTCGCTGTAAAATCAAACAATAGGAAGTTTTGTATCAAACAAGAGATATAGAATGTCACCAACAATAATTAATAAGAGGATTAAGAAAATTAAGATGATGAATAAGTAAATACAACAACAACAGAAACTCCTTCTGGATAGGATGGTGATTGTGGTAGTCCTTGATTGGTAGAGGATGAGGGATCTATGTGGGTTAGAGAGAAAAATGAGAGGCGGTGAGAGAGAGAATGGAATGAAGAAAGAAGAAAATAATAAAAATCCTAAAAGTATGTCTTTAATAGTGGGCTAAAGGTTGAAAAGTTTCTTTCAAGTTGTGTACAACATGGGCTATATAGGGTAAGAGCTTCAAATGTGGGCCATTTTTTGTTGGGTTATTAAGCCAAATGACATGGGCTGTAATTTTTTCATTAACTAATGAGAAATCTTACATTTCTAATTTTACCTTTTCTTTTCTTAATATTCTAACAATATGCATTCAAAATAATACTTGGAATGATTCTAATTTAAGTACGTCGTCGTTCTTTTTTTAAAGAGATAATGCATAAATACCCTATTAAACTTGTCCGAAAAAGTCATTTACACACTTTAACTTTACGGGTGTCCTAATACCCCACTATTCTTGTTTGGGGTGAATTTAATACCCCATTGGTAATACTTAGTCAGTCTTGTGGTGGAATGTGTAGTACACGCGCGCCACGTGTCAAAAGTTGATTTATTGTTTCCCCATTTATTTAATTACAGTTTTATTTAACTCTTTTTTCCATGTCATCTTCATCACCACCTACACCACCATGGAACCAGCTCTAAACCACCTTGAAAACCTGCAAAAATAGTACCAAAAACTCACCCCAAAATACTTGTCTCTACTTCTAAATATAAATAAAACAAACATATGTTCGATCAAATGAGCAAGTAACTAACACAAGAAATAAATCAATGAATGTGTTCCCAAATATTTCCACAACACAAATCATTCATCAAAAATCTCAAAAAAGCCTTCCATGTTATAGCCACAATGGAGGTATAAGAAATGGTTGAATTAATTGTATATATACAATACACTAATTTGTGAATAAAGACGAAATGGAGAGAGTGAAATAAGAAGAGGAGACCACCACCACAGACGGTAATGGTGACGGCGATGGCGGCGAAGTAGGCGGAGTTTGGGGTAGCTGATCTATAAGAAGTTAAAATTCTTGTACCAACTAAACCCCAAAATCAGCAGCAAAAACTCACCCCAAAATACTTCAAAATCCACCCCAAAATCGTAGCAAAATTAGTTGCGAAAATCAGAAAAGAGCTGCGAAAATCAGCTCCAAGACACCCCCAAATTCCAGCAGTTTTTTTCCCTCTTTAAAATCACTGAAAATTATAATAAATTTCAGCCCCAAAACGTTCCAAACCTGCTGAAATCACCTTTCAAAATCACCTATTTACAGCTCCACAACACCTTAAAATTAGTCCAAAAAATAAGCCATTAGTTGTAAGATATTTTGTTCTTTCTTTTTAATTCTTTCTAGTAGGATTATATTGATGGAATATGGTGAAAGAAATAGACGAGTGGAAATGGAGATTCAACAAGAAAAAAAGAGAAACAAAAATAAAACAAGACTTAGTTTCAAGAAATGGGGAGAAAGATGATGACATCGGTCTACTAAAACGAAGAAAGAGAAAAAGAAAGAGAACGAAAAAGAAAAGAAAATGAATAAGAAAAGAGAAAAAATAGTATTAAGTTTAATTAGTTAGATTATCCAATAGGAAAGTGACACCTGAATAACTAAATTAGTTTAAAGCTTCTTTTTTTTACCTAACGCGCATCTAGGGAATTAGCTACACTTTTCATGCTAGGTCATCACCCAATGGGGTTTTAAATTCATCCCAAATAAGAATAATGGGGTATTAGGACACACATAAAGTTCAAATGTGTAAATGACTTTTCCGAACAAGTTTAATGGGGTATTTATGCATTATCTCTTTTTTAAATCTCTTTAAGTATGTTTAAAATATTACAAGAACTCAAGCGATTGAATGCGGACTGCCGCTATAAGAAATCAAAGACAATTAGTTTATTTCTAATAGGTGATAATATTCGGCTTCAAATATGTGTATTTATATGCATATCGCCTCGCATTTTATTCGTGTTTTGTGGAACATGGATGTGTTATATAATGATCTATTCTACTTCGTAGCATTTTTCTGTGTAGGAGTCACTCAGAGACAATGTGAGACAAATGTGCATGATCGATTTGAAGCAAAAAGGAAACAAAATGAAAAAATGGGTAAGTGTAGGGCCCCGGGTAGCGTAGGGCACAACCCGTGGCATAGTTTATAGATGCAAAAAATTTCAAATACCCCATGCTATCCTGCGCACTAGGTGACGGAAAGTCCCATATTTCACGTTGAACAAGATTATTTCGGCCCTACACACCCTCCAACTTGTATAAAAAGGGTCCTACACCTATTTTGGAGGGAGGTGGAATGTTTTTTTAGAGGAACTTTTGACCCAGGACTAGACTTCTCATTCTAGGGTTGTGGTTATTTCATGACTATTGTTATTTGGATATTGATTTTGGTTTCTTGTTTATAATATTAGATTATTTTTTCAATCATGAACTTAATTATTTGATTGTTTGAGCATCAATTAAATACTCTCTATGAATTTAAAGTTGGACTCGAAAGTGGGAATTCTAGGTTGCATGTAGGATTTGAGCAGAGCAAGTTCTTGAACCTGTGCATTGGGGAATATATTCGTGTTTAGGATAGACATGTACCTAATTGATTTGCTTGGTTGATGTACAGGAATTATAAACACTTTCTTCTTTGTTTTAATTCAATATTCATATAGGAGTTAGGTTAGCTTGAATAAACAAGTAAGAACTCGACAAATTCTTATGAGAAATATTTACTATGTCAACCAATAAACTAGAAAAATAAGTTAGTCAAGTCAATTGAAGAATACAATAGGAATGTTAAATAGGCCGTAACCCTAGATTGTTTTCATTACATTGATTCATAAGAATCTGCTCTTCTTTTGTTCAAAGTTCATTATTTGTTTCTTTTTATTTTAATAAGATTAGAATCATATACTTCTAGGTCTAATTCTTGTTTAGATAATTAGGATAGTCTACTTTAGTTAAAAGTTAATCACAAGTCATCGTGGGTTCGATATCCGACTTTCACTTTATTACTTGACGACCGCATATACTTACGTGTGCGTTTAATTGCAACAAGTTTTTGGCTTTGTTGCCGGAATTTAGATTTAGCTATTTTTGTAGATTAGACTTTACTTTTATCTTTATAATTTTTTTTTGTAAATATTTTTATATTTATAACTATTTGAATTTTCTCTTAGTGTATTTTTAGTTCTTTTAGAATGACATATGTGGATGAAATATACGGAGATAAGGTTATGGATGAAGACCGCTTGAATGACGGAAGACTTTATGGCCCATCTTTTTGGGCTTGTCAACTTGAACTCTGGAAAGTCTGAATTAGAATATGGGAGTAAGGGTTGCCATTGGGATGAATATTCTCAACTAAAGGAATATGCAAAACGACGTTGTCTTCTAACAAAGTTGGTGAATGATTGACCGAAGGAGAGAGTTGAACTTGCACAAGAAATTGATAGGCTTGGCTTTGGCTTTGCACAACTTGAATGCAGATTTTTGTGCAAAGATTGATGCGTGCAACTGCCGTCAATTTAATAATGAGTTGTGTGTTGCTGGAATTTTTTTTTTTTCTAGAAAGTGCATTAGACCATTTTTTTATCTTGAGGCTCGCTAATATTGCGAAGAGTATTCTAGAATTATGTTAGAGAGTAGATAATATTACTTTGGAAGACTTGAGTGTGTGTATATATGGAGATATATATAGTAGTACAATTCATGAGTTAGGGTGCAGTTTCTAAATATGTTAATTTTATATGAAAAAATATAAAAAAGTTAATGTTCAAATTTATGATCAAAACGTTTATATATATATATATGTGTGTGGGGGGGGGGGGGGATATTCTTTAAATCAAAGTGAAATTAAGTAAGTTTACTTGATGAATGAAATTGGTAGAGCACACACGTGTATGCAAAAACAAAAACAGAGTAAAGGTCACACAATCTCATTGGTTGAGCCCCTATAGGTGATATGTTTTTGTGAATTTAAAAACTGATTAATATGCATCGATGGTAAACGTATCCTATTTTAAAATCTTTTCAGCAATTTCATCCAAAGCAATATTTTACACATTACTTCCTCTTCAAATTTTTTTTGTTTGTGCCAAGTGTTTATCTCTCAAGTCACTCCATCCATTTCATTTTTTTTTTTTAAATGGGTGATTAGGAGATTAATTGTGACAAATATGGATGAACTCAAAATATCTCTTATTTTTCACTAAAATATTTCTGTTTATGATAAGCTCTAGGCCTACAGCAATTTATCAAGGTCCAAAAATTTGGTTATTCTCATTTTAACCAGCTAACTTATCTAGTGATTAAACTAATAGTAAAGGCCAGACAATCATTGAGATTGTGAATTCCAACCAGCAAAATATACAGATGTAACTTTTCTATGCTTTGCTTGCAAAAGGTATTAGTACAATTCACTATGATTAGATAAAAACATTATACGGTGTTGGTCCACGTTGTATACGTTAATTGTTAATATATTATACAATTTAACTTCTGAATCACAACTACCTTTAGGTAAAATAGATTTTTCTCTTCTATAGATTATACTATATTTATGAGAAGAAAAAGAACTACAGCTACTGCTCCATTCAGTTGTGTTTACTCTTGTTTGATGAGATATTGATTGCTCACTATTTTAAGTTGGCGATAGCCAAAAGCAAAGTGAAAGTTGGAAATAGATATGAACATCGTATGAACCAAAAATGATAATGCATTTAAATTATGGCTGGTGAAGAATATTAATTATCACAATCATTAAATTAAGTAAAGAAGCCTACATTTTTTAGTTGATAATTGGGATTGCATATTGCAGAAATCACCTTCCCATGTATATATTTTATACAGAAATGTCTTATTGATAATACATTCTTGTTTTTGTTGTAGCTTCTAAGAAACACAAGACTTACACGGCTTTAACGTGCCTTATTTTGGAGAAGTTTTATTTTGTGTTTCATACAACATACTAGTTGTATCAGGCTCTTTTTTATCTCATAAATTTATGGACCCCAATCTTATACTTTTGGGTCTTCAGAAATCTGGATCCACAAAACTGTAAGATCAAAAGATTACTTCATACAACTAGTATCAATTGTATGACACACAAAATAAAATTTTCTCTTATTTTGGTTTGGCTTGAGATAAGGATGTGACAACCACCAGGCATCTCTCTAATTTTAACTAACATATATATAAACTATTTTGTTTAGAAATAATGATTTGAGGTATGACGTGAAGTTGTGATACCTACACACTATCAATAGAAGATTAATGTCTCGTTATGGTGGTTATAATTCAAATCTGGTCTCTGCATCAAAGAGTTATAATTTTATCTTCTGCCCTCCATGGATTCATACACACAATATGTTGTATAGGATAAAATATATTTATATTAAATTCTATTATAATAGAACGATAAGTAGAACCGGAGACAGATGGAAAGCGAGGTGGGTGGAAATCGACTCTGGGGCAGCAATCTCAATTGCCCTGAAGGGGATGGTGCTCGTAAAGACAAAATACATATCACCCAGTAACATTTAATGGAGAATATTTTATAATATTAAGTACATAGTCCGTTATAGAGAATATGACATTCACAGTCTGTCGTTACACATTCTTTAATGGGCCCCATAATTGTCATTTAACGGGAACTTGATCCTAGGACCTTGTTCCCTAGGTGCAATTATAAATAGTGAAATTGTAGAGAGTTTTTTTCTGAAAAACTTATGATATACACATTATTCTAAGCACAATAACATTTTATTTCTCACTTATTGTTATTATTATTGTCTCTAGAAGCTCGACTCCCGATACCAAGCAATCTGTTATTTCATATGGATTTCAACGCTAAGTCTTGCATTTTATTTAATTTATTTATCATTTTAGGGATCGAATCGATTTGTTTGTCTATAAACCACGTAAGAATTCAATTTACTATTTTATGGGTAAATAATTTGGCGCCCCACCGTGGGGCATATATGTGAGGCACGTGATTTTTGCCTTACTTGAGAAGTACTCCCAGAAAATTCAAAAATAAAAATAGTTTCGTGTTGGGTATGATTTTTGTGATTTTGTGTTATTTTATCTTTTGTGTGCACGTTTATTTATTTAAATTAAAAATACAAAAAATATATGCTAAGTTTTGCATTTTTAGTGTTTGATATCGAAGTCATGTGATTTACATTTTTAGGTGATATATAATTGTGTGGGATAATTGTATATATATATATATATATACATACATGTACATATATATATGTGTAGTAATGAGATCAAATTTGGGCCATAGTTTAGTCCAGAAAACCAGGCCCAAACGAATCCCAGTCCGCCCAGCCCAATACTCACCCCAGCATCTATCATTGTGGCATTCGATCTGGACCGTTGGATTTTATCATCCAACGGCCCAGATTAATCCTTTAATTCCAAACATACCCGGTCCAAGACTCACCCAAACGACATCGTTTCATTAAGTGGGTAGATCCAAGCCGTCGATCTAAGTTGATCCAACGGCCTAGATCCCATCCCATGCGTGGTATATATTCCTGATCCCTTACCCCGCCCCCCTTTCAGACCCCCCCCTGCTTCGTCCCTCAGAAGCTCTCAAAGCCCAGTGTAACGCCGCCCTCCTCCGCCGTACTCCGCCTGCCGGAAATCGCCTCACGGCGGTTCCGGTAGGCCAATCACCACCAAACCAATGCCAAAGCCTTC